>ML675610.1:4249959-4303083 GCA_007922155.1 Mesoclemmys tuberculata
TTTTTTTTGGAAAATCCGTACTGGGAGGGTGTTGGGGTCACCCTAAAGGTAGTAACTAAGGCTGTTAGAAACCTGAATGTGGCTGGAGTGTTGCTGACAGGCTGCTGAGGTCAGAATTGCTAGATCAGGGCTGTAGCTATACACAGATACTCAGGCATGACCTGCATCCTGTTTGGCTGTTTCTGAGAGGCCCAGGTTGTAAGCTACAATAGCAAAGCATTGTGAGACAGCTAAGGTAGCAGGGCAGATGGTGACAAACCTCGCTGGTCTGGACTGCACCCTGGAATGTGATAGCTATTTGCCTTGAGACCATACTGGATAGAACAACATTCTTCAGGAAGCATCTCCAAGAACACCTGCCACTGTTTCTCTTGGTATGACCTTCTCTTACATGGTCTACTCTGAAAAATGACTATGTAAAATGACTCTTCTGCTTCTTCAATATGCTCCTTGTGGCTTCGTTTTCAATGCACTTTTTTCGCCCTGTCTATTTACCATCAGCACAGGTCCACCAATGGCAGGAGCAGAAAGGCCACTGGAGGCAGAGGGTGTTTTAACCACCGCACCATGTAGATCAACTCTGAGCTGTGTTAGACCAGAACAGATAATATGCCAGTCACCGGTTAATACACTTCTAGCACTCATGCCTTTGCTGCTACTGGAGAAGACTGCTACCACCTATTGTATCAATGGGAGGGAGAAGGGAGATGAAGGTTAAGAAAGAAGGTTAAGAAAGAACAACTAGCACAGATGTTGCCTAAAAAAGTGAGTGTTTTTGTTAGCCCTGAAAAGCCAGTAAACGGGTTACTCTGCTTTCTGGCATACCATAGCAAACAATTTATGTTTAAATTCTAAACAATTATACCTTGGAAACCCAATTTGAAGACAGTTGGGTTGCACAAGAATCAATGAGGGCCTAATTTGGCCTGCATAATCTTTACTGGAGATGACGACACATGACAGAAAGAACCCAGCTTGATTCTCAAATTTTAGTTTGCACTTAGGAGTTAGGAAAAAACCCACCTGACTTGTACATTCAGTAAATCCAAAGTGGAAATCAGTCAAACAGAGGCCAGGGTTAGAGTCATTTTCAGAGTTGCACATTACATTAACTTAGCTGAATAAGCTTTTTGGTTTTTTTTAAAAGAACTCTGATACGAGGGTGATGAGCACTATATGAAATGTCTAGATGGATGACTGCAAACAACCGAAGTGCAGTGAATTATTTCTGATAGGCACATGAACTGGGTTTTGTATGTGCTACCTTAAGGTCTATTATACTACATGAATCTTTTTCTAATGCTTGTATATGCAGATTTTTTTTTGAGCACTATTATGAATGCTCTTCATTTTTTTCTTGAATCATCAGCCCAACACTTTATTATCTTCAGAATTCAAGATGTTTTCCCATCTGTTAGGTTATTTTTCTATTTCACTGTGTGATAAACTTTAAGCTACATATGTATTTGTTATGTGACAGTTTCTATTCCATACACAATGGCTGGTAACTCACAAGCATCAAGGAAATAAGGAAGTTTTTTCTGATTCTTCAGGCTTTAATCAGCCTGGCTGTTAGTCTGAGTGAATAATCATTCCCTGATGGTGGGGGCAGGACTAAGATGAGCTGAGCAAAGCAGAGAGACTCAGTATAAAAAGTCATTTGCTAGGCAAACTCAAGAGCCGTGAACAGAAGCAGCTAACAGAAGAGCTCCAGAGGGAATTGAGAGATGGAGTGAGACCGAGTTCCTTTCAGTTTCAGCTCAACATGCAATTTCAAGATGGATGGGGATGGAATAGTGACAGTGACCTGCAACGGATGTGCCATGTTTTCTCTCCCAGCTGAAACCAGAAGAGATTTCCTGTGCATGAACTGCAAGGTGGTGACTGTGCTGGAGGAAAAGATTCTTGGATTGGCGAAGCAAATAAAGACGCCACTGAGAAGCTGACAAGTTCCAAGGCAACCAGGTTTGGGAAACACCCGTACCTCAGGTTCAAGGAAGAAAGGAGCTGGCCACCAAAGAGTCAGAGGATGTCAGAGAGGATGCCCGTCAGTTTGTAGATCACACTGGCATTCTACACAGCTGGAGACAGACAAGTCTGGGCAGGCTGAGGCTACTACAGAAGAGAAGCAGGAGCAATTCCACATAGCTAGAAGTTTCCAATCAATAAGTCCTCAACGTAGAAACTGTGGAAAATACCTCTCAAGATTCAGCTTTTCCAAGGAAATGGAGAGATGTACGGGACACACCTCTGGATGGTAGCTCAACCCAATCTGTAAGAAAAGCAAGCTTACCTACAATGAATTCTCCAACCATGCAAAGAAGACAGACCATCCCTGCTGGGATTCAATATTCAGAAGAATGAAAAGAACATTCTGCAAGGGACAAGTGGATAATAGGATGGTATGCTGCCTTCCCAGGGCCAAGACACATGTTGTTAGTCTAAGACTGGAGAGTATTCTGAAGCTGATGGGCCAATATCCACGGGGGATGGTTCATATTGGCACTAATGACACTGTATCATGGGACATCTCTCAGATGAAGATGACATCAGGGAACTCTAAATCACTGGGGGGCCGAAACTGAGAAAATTAATTTTTTTATATTGCAAATGCACCAATACAGAAAAACGGCTACAGGGTTTCCATTTCTGCCATTTTATATGCTTTAATGCTTGACTTTTGTTAAGTGTTCTAAAATCCGAATACTTAATTGAACTGCTTTGAAATGTGGTGGGCCTCTGAGAGGTGTGAGGGAGCATTAGTGATCCAAATTTGGGGTCATCTGACCCCCACCCCAAAAATGGTTTCCTTCTGCTGCCTTGTACTGGTAAACTTAGAGGTACTAATGACTGGATGAATCACAGACCTCTTACTGGCTCTGAACTAAGAATGAGTTAACCAGAAGCCCTGACTCAAGAGAAAAGGAGTTTTGGACTGAATGGCTGGAGGTTGCTACACTTCGAGTCATGGCTGGCAGTTTCTGAAAGCCAGGAAATATCTATTTAAGGTGTCCATGTAACGTTAACTCTGCCCCAATTTCAGCAATGACCTGTTAACACACATACATTTGTTCTGCCAACTTAACAGTTGTTGAGCTGTACAAACTCTTCAATTTCTTCAAACTACTCACAAAAACTCTCTACCCTCTTCGAACAATGCTTCAATGTGTGTATCACACAGACTCACACTGAATCTTGGCACTGTAAGATCCAGGGAGTTCCAGATTCTGGAATACAATCACACAGTTAGCCAAGCACCCAGAAAGAATACCACATGTATGCAATTTCAGAACCACTTCACAGCCTTTCACAACTCCCCTACACTTACTCACAAGATACCATCTCAACCTATACTTTCACTTAACCATCTAAGTATCAGAATCCTTTGATATTCCAGTTCACTGTTGACAATGTCCTTTGAAATAAAAGACATAACCTACACAATTCTACAAAGAACTGATGCACATTAGATCCTGAAAGTATACGTGCACCTCTTCCTTTTGCTCACCTATATGAGAGGGTGCAAGACATAGATCTCATATAATAATCTCAGCTCTGTCACACACCTCAAAGTAATCCATACATGTCCTCATATCACTGACATACCTTTAAAATGCAGGCCCAAACCACTGCTTCCATCATTTAGTGTAGGTTACCCTAGCACCCCTCACTACACCTGAAGTGTATACAGATAATTCCCATGGGCTGCTTGTTGTCAATTCTCAGAGGTAAGGTGGTGTGGATCCCCCCCTTTGTTTTAGGTGGGAGGGATCCTTCACTAGTGTTCAAAGAAATCCTGTGGGTGACAGTGAATGGGTTCTGGAAGTAGGTGAAGAACTTGTACATTTCAGCAACTGTGGGGCTGGAAGATCAAAGATATGTGTGTTAATGGGGCATATGGGGGGCACTCCTGAAAGACAGCCAAGGTTAACTGTGTATTTTCTGGTTTTCAGATGTTTGCATTTTGATCAACTTAACATTCTGCAAGGTGATGACTCAGCATCAAGCAACCTTAGCTCTGCATTAATGTAATTTTTTTTTGCCATTGAATATATACTTGGTGCTTTAAAAAGGGCCAATTTAACAAAACTGAAAACAATATTGGGCCAAATCATCTGAGAAGAAGAATTTAATCACAACAATGTGAATGATAACTGGGAACTGTTTAAGAAAACTTTACTAAATGCCCAAAAAGCCACAACTAAGGAAGAAGGCCATATTGATTTTAAAAAGCAGCTGGTTTAGAGTGAAGGGAGTTATAATTTTATATATATAACAAGTGGAAGAAAGGAAAATGGATAGTAAAGCGCATAAGTCAAAAGCTAGAAAATTGAAAAGGGAATCAAAGGGATGCAAGGAGAAACCTATAGAAAGCAGACTTAAGGATGATACAGTTTTTTAAAGTATATTAGGAACATAAATATTGGATGGAAATGGTAGAAATATCTATAACGGTAGAGTCACGTATAATGCAGAAAAAGGAGACGTATTCAATAAATATTTCTGTTTGGTATTTGGGGGAAAACAGATGATGTCGTTATATCATGTGACAATCCTTTTTCCACTCCACTATTATCTCAAGAGGATGTTAAACAGCAGCTTCAAAAGTTAGACATTTTCAGGATAACTTGCATTCAAGAGTTTTAAAGAGTTGGCTGGACAATTAATATTTATTTTTATTAAGTCTGGGAATTTTGAGGAAGTTTCAGAAGATTAGTTTTCTTCCAATGTGCCAATATTTAAAAAGAGTAAATAGGAAGACCCAGGTAATTACAGTCTTGTCAATCTGATATTGATACCAGGCAAAACAACAGAGTGGCTCACAAGGACTTAATAAAGAATTAAAGAAGGGTAATATAATTAATGCCAATGAACATGGATTTACGGAAATTTTACTTTGATAGCATCTCTCTCTTTTTTTTGATAGATAAGGCAATAGTGCTGACATGATATACTTAGACTTTTGCAAGGTGTTTGACTTGGTACTGCACAGTATTTTGATTAAGAAACTAAAACACACAAACGTGGCACATGCATTAAATTGATTAAAAGCTAGCTAGCTGATAGGGCTCAACATATAATTGTAAATGGGGAATCATCAAACAGGTGCGTTTCTAGTGGGGTTGTACAGGAATTGATTCTTGGTCTACACTATTTTAAGTTTTTATCAATGACCTGGAAGAAAACATAAAATCAATCACTGATAAAGTTTGCAGATGACATAAAAATTGTGGGAGTAGTAAATAATGAGGAGAGGTCACTCTGAAACAGAGCCATCTGGCTCTCTTGGTAAACTGAGTGCTCTTTTCTAAGATGGAAAGTCCCAGTCTCTTCACATGGAAGCTGTTCCATCCCTAATCATTTATGTTGCCCTTCTCTGCACCTTTTCCAATTCTAATATTTTTTTTGATAAGGAGCAACTTTTTTTGATAAGGGCACACAGTACTCAAGGTGTGGCTGAAACATGGATTTACAATGTAGCATTACAATACCTTCTGCTTTATTATCTATCCCTTTCCTAATATTGTTGGCTTTTTTGAATGCCACTGCACATTCATCAGATATTTTCAGAGAACTATCCATACATAATGGCTTTCTTGCTTCGGAACAGCTAATTTAGACCCCATCATTTTTTATGTATAGTTGGGAATTTTTTTTCAATGTGCATTACCCTTGCCCTTAATATTGAATTTCATCTGCCATTTTGTGGCCCAGTAACCCAGTTTTATGAGATCCCTTGGTAACTCTTCACAATCAGCTTTGCACTTAACCATCTTGAGTACTTTTGTATCTCCTGCAGATTTTGCCACCTCACTGTTCATCCCCTTTTTCAGATCATTTATAAATATGTTGAACCGCATAGGTCCCTATATAGATCCCTGGGGGACACCACTACTTACCTCTCTCCATTGTGAAAACTGACCATTTATTCCTAGACTTTTCTAGTTTTCTATCTTGTAAACAGTCACTGATCCAGAGAGGACCTTCCCTCTTATCCCAAGACTTCTTACTTTGCTAAGACTCTTTGGTTTCATACCTTATCAAAGGCGTTCTGAAAGTCCAAGTACACTATATTTACTGGATCAACCTTGCCCACATACTTGCTGATACTCTCAAAGAGTTCTAAAAGATTTTATTATTGTACTTTATTATTGTCTATACATACCTACATGGGGAACAAAATTAATAATGGGCTCTTCAATCTAGCAGAGAGAGAGACAACTTGACCTTGACAATTTAAACTGGAAATAAGGTATACATTTTTAACAATAAGGATAATTAACCACTGCAACCATTGAATTCTCTGTCTCCATCCTTTCTCCATTTCTGGCAATTTTCAAACCCAGATTAGATGGTTTTTCTTAAAAGATCTGCTCTAGGAATTATTATGGGGAAGTTCTATGGCCTGTGTTATAAAAGAGGTCAGATTAGATGATCAGTGTTCCCTTCTGGCCTTGGAATTTATGAACCTACGAAAATCTTCATACCATCAGGAAGTCTGCTAAAGGCTCTCATTTACTTCAATTTCCCAGCTGAAAACAGCAGAAAAATTATTCAGTCTATCTGAAATTGTCCTTGTTTCCAGCTTTGCTGTTATCACCACACACAAGACCTCAGACTAAGGTGAGCTGGCATTGGCCAAAAGTTGGATGATAATGCACAAGGTGTAGCTCTCAGTGTTCTCACAACATTCCAATTTCTGTCATTACATTAATGGCGTTCTCTGGCTATGTGGCCGTTTGATGTTAAACTTTGTGACATTCTACCACAGAGATGACTGCACTGCATTTGCACGGGAAGTAATTATAACTGTAAACAGATATCCATAAATTTCAGATAAATGTTAAAGGGTATTCAGACCAAGGCTATTGGTTAAGACCTCTCTTACACATACGAAACTAGAAGCTAAGCTCTTTCAAAATGCTTTCTTAAAAGTAGAAGAAAGGGAGTGGGACCTGGGGGGATTCTAGATTTTGTGTATGTCATTCACTGCAGATTTCTGTGTATATGATACTCAGTAAAATGAATAGAGGGAGTAATCAGGTTAGTTTGGGAAACAGTATATAAAGTAACAAGGGATTAATAGACAAACAAGCACAAATAAAGCTGGTAGTGACGAACTGCAGAAAAATTTACCCCATAGAGGGCCTGCTGCAATATAGCCCTGTGCAATAAATATTCTATTAAGGAAAAGACAAGACTCCTTTGTAACAATATGGGCTTCATCCATAAGGCACAAAGGTGGCAAAAGGAAAGCAGCTACAACCTAATTTGCAATAGTGCTGCAGAATGATCTTTCGGGCTTGCAGTGAACCATAGTTGTGCTGCTCAGATATGTTAAGCAGCAGCAAATTGTAATGTCTATTCTCCTAGTGCAGGGGCTCTCAAACGGAGGGTTGGGACCCCTCAAGGGGTTGCGAAATTATTATGGGGAGCTGACAAGCGGTCAGCCCCCATACATGCCATGGCTGCAGCTGTGTGGCTAGAGAGCAGAAGCTGCTGGCCAGATGCACTGAAGGCAAAACCGGCTCCAGCAGCAGTACAGGATTAAGGGTGGTGTATAGCATGCGGGGAGTGGCATAGCATTGGAGGGGGCTGTCACTTTTTTTCCTTTTTTGGGGGGGGGGAGGGCGCGAGGGCTCATCACACCCTGAAATATTTTCAAAGGGGTCCCAGAAAAAAGTTTGAGAACCCGTCCTAGTGAATGCAGACCTAAGGGGAGAATAAGAAAGCAATTATTACTGACTACAACTATTGGAAGATCTCTTTCTGACCCAAGGGCTAAAGCTGCTGCTTTTGAATCCAAGAGTGTTCTTTTCTAATCCTAGCACGACACACTTTTTTAAATCCTGAAAACATGATTGATTCAATAGAACTGTGAGGATCACACATACTGCAAGGGGACACAACATTTTAAAGACTGCACTAAGAAATGTCCAAGAAGTTCTCAGCAGTTCTGCACCGGCACTGGACTTTTTGGGATTCCTAAATGAGTAGCTGCCTTTAATCTTCATTAACCTAAATGGAAACTGGTTTTATTTAGAGCAATTCATTATTTTCATAAGGGTGATTATGCCCTAATTGCATTTATATAATCTGGAGTTTCTTCAAGGTTGTATGAAGATTTAAAACTACATAGAAACACCACCACAACTGGGGACACGTTTTTCTATGTGAATAGTATTGCCTATTTGATCTTTCCCAGTCAGTCCAACAAAACACATTTATAATTCCTCGTTTTTAGTATATTAATTATCTCTAATCCCAGAGTTTAAGGTCTCTTAAAAATCTAGCATTTCTGTTTAGAAATCACCTATATTTTGTAATTCAAAGCATTTCCCTCTTTCTGAATCTACAGCCATGTAGCCTGGGAATAGCATCACTAAAGTAGTTAACATCACCATTAATCTTAACTGGCTTGTGAATTTCAAAACCTACCTGTGACCATGTGAATTCAAACACTATTAAATGAAAAACAATAAAAATCAAAATTGTCCCCCTGAAGTACCTGAAATTTAACTGTAAAAAAGACAGTAGATCAGTTTTTTTTATCTACTCTGAGGACCAATGTGAGCAAAACAAAACCCGCAAAAAATGAGATCCAGCTGTCTCCAGACCCATTCATTAAAAAGAAAAAGGCCTTATAAAAAAATTTAAAGTTGTGCAATTGATGTGCAGGTTAGCCAGCCTGAAATAAACTAAAAACAAATGGCACAAATTTGTTTTATGCTACATCTGAAAGCAGAGAGGGTCTGTAGATCTGAAATGCCCTGATAGAAATGTATTTTATTATCCCTTTCAAAGAGAGTATATTTGAATCCTATGCCCCTCGCTTTTTATCTCAGAATGGTATGAAGAAGGAAAGGGGTGATTTAGAAAGTTAATCATCATTAAACTTTTATACAGCCTGGTAAGTTTCCTGGGGCTTTACAGAGTTAGGAAAAAAGGTGAGGTTCCTCTCCTAAAGTATTTACAGTCTAAGGTTATAATCCTGCAAACATAGGCTTAACTTTAAGTGCTTGAGTAGAACCTTGGAAGTCAATGGAATTACTTATATGCTTAAATTAATAGATAGGGCCCCGATTGTTAAAGGTATTTAGGCATTGCTGTCCTCCGCATCAGATGTCCAGTGTTAGGAGCCCAAACCTTGTTTTCAAAAGGTGCTTAAGCACCTAGGAGTTTAAGTTCCATTGACCGTCCCTTTTGAAAATGAGATCTGTGATCCCAAATAAGTTCGGCATTGAGATGCTGAGCACAACCATGCCAAATGACCTTTTAAAATCTGGGCCTATATGCCTAAATGTTAGAAGGACTGAGGACAAAATTAGACAACAAAGAACAGAAGACAAGACAAGAAAGACACCGACACCACCCCCCCAAAATGATAAGGGAATGCGCAGAAGAAGGTTGAAACAAACAGAAGTGGTGGGAGCTTTATGGAAAGATAAATTGAACCTGTTAGTCCGAACCCACTCTAAGGGACAGCACAGGAAATCTGACTCCTGAAGCTCCCCAGTTGCTTTTAGTCACTGAACTATGAAGTCCAAGATTTAACAGTTGTTTAGTATAATCTTTTGATCAAAATTACAATTAGATAGGTGAGAGTCATTAAGAAGACACTGACCCATGAGGAGGTGGGTGTTATCTAAGATAAACATTTGAGCCCATTTGTTTTCAAATGTTTTCTCTGACACATTGTGTCAAAGTTGACACTAACATTATGGCAATGCAGCCTTTCAGAACACAAAATGTCCCCACAATTAAGATCAAATTAATAATAGGTTTGCCATCAATTCGAGAGGAAGCAAAAAACCCAACTCCGTTCAAATTCTTCAGAGCCACAATCTTTGGTCATGCATGATTCATTAAACACACACACTTACTCATCCTCAATACAGAGCCTACTCTTGTGACAAATAGCAGCTTTCAGTCTTGCTGACTTCTTGTAACTACTTTGAGGACAAGAGTGTGAATCAAAGTCAGATTTTGGTGCACTGAGACAACTATCAAATTAATTCTAGAGAACTGCAGATATCCCCAGACAAAGTAACTTTTTATATAGTTTGGGAGCAGAAAAGTGCCCACAGTATATTAATTTACTTTGAGCTACTAAAATCTGCATGGGGTTCTTATATTCTTACTGCCTTCCCCCTGTGGTATACCATAACAGTAATGTTTTTATTCAGCTGATACAATTATCTTAACATCTATAAATCTAAATTATTTGCTCCTAAGCATAAACTCTCTCACTCTGTATTTTGGACTATTGTTTTATTTTATTTTTTAAAAACAGCCTGTAAATCATCAAGCCAAGTCTTGTGAAAGTAACATGGCAGATAACTCATTTTTATTTCATCCATTGGGACAACAGAGTTCTAAAAATTATTCTGAACTTCAAACCATCTATTGGAGATTCAAGTACCTTCTTTACAGGGTTTATAAATTTAAAAAAGAGAGACAATGTTGTTTTATGTTTACCCAAACCTGTGCAAGATATATTTCCTGATATGCATCTAAAGATGATGCAGACAAGAAAAGACGTCAGACAAAGCTCAGTTAGAACAAATAAAACACTGGCGAGGAATGAAATGTCCCAAACAGTGACTGATTTAGTTGATCAGATTCCCTGGGGCAGAGAGCTCCTTAGTCTAGGGTCACAATGGACAAAGCATTATCTTCCATCATCACTTCATAGTGATGAAATCTCATGATCTCAACACACTTTGGAAACAATGAATTAAATTTCCTGGTGAAAGACAGGCTAGGTAAACAAGCTAGTTTTATTGGCTCTTTCAGAAGACTTTGGTATAACTTATCATTAGACGCTGATGATTCATTTGCAATACAGTAATACACTTTTACGAATACCAGTCTTTCAGATGACCATTTATATGAATCATTTTTTCACTGAAGTGTAGTAATAATCTGAATACTACCAATGTTTTTGAAAAGTAATAAGGTTCACAATCTCCAAGCATCCCAAAAACAAGAAGTACAGCAGATCCCAACTAAGGTCAATGATTAAGGTTGGGGAAAGAGCCAAAGACAAACCAAAAGATAAAGCTGCTACAAATAATTTCAAAGTTAATCTAAAAAAAATTCTAATAGCACAACTTTACATGAGTTTGCAGGAGGACTCAAGGCAAAGCCAACACAGATAATTAAAATAAAACACAGATTAAAATCTATTTGTGTTCAATCAAAATGTGGGAGTTCTGATCAGGAGCAATTAGACACAGAAGTCACTTTTGTTACTTGATTAGAAAATTATGTTTAATCCTAAATGGGTTTTTGTTTGGGTTTTTTCTGCAGGTGAATAGCAGTCAAACATAGATTCTGTATAGCTGCCATTTTTGTTCCCACAGACTCTTGTTCTTAGTTAATGAGTTTTCTACCAAACACTGACTATACAAACCCAGATTCTTAGCTGGCATAAACTGATGTAGCTCCACTTTACTCAAATGAGTTAACCCAATTTACAAAATCTGAGAAAGTGGCCATTTCCCCCCATTTTACTCTTGTTCGATTAATTTTTATTGCTAGTTTTTTTTTGTTTTTTTTTAATGTATGGCATTTCACCATTCTGAGATCTCTTCAGTGAACTGCAAGAAATTTTAATGTGCAATTATACCACACACTGGGTACTACAGATTTACAAACGTATTTGATTCAGCATGATGCAATTGTTAATTTACCTTTCGTACTGAAGCCAACCGATTCATCATTAAAGATTCTTCTCTGTCATCATCATCGTCCAAGTCTAGCATGGGCATACTAAAGCTATCTATAATACTGCAGCACCTTGAGTTTTCATCCCTTGGATCAAAAGGGTCTACAATTATTGGTTCAGTTCCTTTGATTTCACATCGGCAGAAAGGACAACCCTGACCATCGGATTCCTGCACAAAAACAAAAGCATTCCGTTAGATAGAGAGTCAGTCTTGTTTAGGCTAAGGGCCCTTTACTGGATTCTGGTATTGTGTGAAAAGGTCTTGGTGTAAATGAGAAACAGATCCACAGATATTTTACTGGGCAAAATGATTCATTCTAATAGTCACCTGAATGTTATATTTTTAACACGGTCATTATTGCAAATGAGTTTTAAAAAACTAGTTCACTTTTAAATAAAAACCATCAAAACATAACAATTCTCTAAACTCTTATCTTAAAACCACCAAAATTATAAACGTAATACTTTGCCTTTCAGGCTTACATTTCAATGCTCATTCACAGATATCCATCAGGAAATCCAAAACCATAGTTCTCAGTGATCGTTTGACTGCATTGTTAATAAACACATGAATAGAAGCTTTTCTGTTTGTTAGCTCTGCAAGAAATTAGGTCAAGAGTTTTTCATACACATGATTTTTGTATGTCCATCAGCAAAATCTTTGATAAAACATCTCTAAGCAAGTGGCTTTCAAAAAGCCAAATTCCACCTGCCTTACAGTGAGCAATCCCATTCACGGATGAGTAAAGCAATCAAGATTTGGCCCTTCAACTATATGTGAAAGTGCTAATGAACAAGATTCACATCTTACAGAGAAGTAGTAAAAGTAACTACAAAAATAAGTTTGTTTTTGACTGATGCATGATGTGTATGTGGCCAACAGTGTATTTTAAAATTCAGATCTCCATCTGAACTGATTTAAATGAAAACGAATTTGATTTAAATTCAGAAATTATGTCAAGGTTTCAGAGCTTCCTATCTGTAATTTTGACACTCTTTATTTGTAATGTAATCAATTCAATTTTAATCAATTCAATTCTTAATGATGACAGGACAGACTTTATTTTATCTGGCAATGCTTTACTGTGGCCTATAGTCTGTCATCCTTAGTACTATGCTTTACATTCTATCAATGTACCACATCTCAAGGAAAGAAATGTAGAGGATCCGAATCATGTCTGCAATAATATTTTCCCCCAAGCTTAGTGCTGAATCTCATTTCTGTATATGAAGATCCCATACATTAATTACTAACTATGGGAAGAAGGCAGGTAGAGCAAGCATGCATACTTATCTTTTCACCCTAAACTGAAAAAAAAAATCAAGACTTTTATCCTTGTCCTACTTTTTGAGATCATACCCACACATTTCTTGATTTATTGGGCTGACTTCGGTACTAGGGCCAGAAAACCTAACCAGTAGCTTAAACCCAACTTAATTTCGGGGGAATCTCTGCTGTGATTAGATCTATAAAGTATTTCTTTTTCTTTTCTAGGCAATTAACACAGAGAGCAGACAAAAGAAAATAACTTTAATTACTACTCTGTTTTCTCCACTACCTACCAACATCAGTAGTTTGCACTGTGGACTGTAGACACACATTGTGTCCCACCTAGTTCAGACACTCTTCCAGTCAAACTAGTCTCTCTTTGCCAAGGTAATTAAATAATACAAAGAGTGTTAACATTCTTCATGTGCAAAACTGCACATGACCATTCTGATGCTAAATATGAGTGAAGACTTATGAACATTTTTAGTATTAATATACTGCCAAAATAATACATGCTTGTAGCATTTACAAATTCAACATACAAAACATACAAACCCTTATTCAGGAAGATATTTAAGCACAAGCCTATCTTTAAGCTCAATGGTGCTACTCATGAGCTTGAAGTTCAAGGCATGCTTACATATCTTCCTAAAGAGGCCTAGAGACCCTAAAATTGAACATATTTCTAACTGCAATCAGTTATACCAGAAAAATCCACACCACAGAACAAAGATGTGTTTTACATAAATGGTAATACCAAAAAGAGATACAAATATGATGAACCTCAGAAATAATCAGTTAAGCAAACTGCCCTGAAATATGTAGCCTTTCACTTCTAGAATACTGGTTTCAATCAAACCCAGTCTGCGTTGAAAGTAAATGGTCATCAAAGTACCTGTGGGTTGCCTTTGTGAAATAAGCAGAACTAATTACTTCTTATGGGACTTTTGTTCATAATACAAAAGAAACCATCACAACTGGCATCATTGCTGAAAGAGTCAGAGAAGAGAAGCCACAAATTGCATAGATCTATAGGGGTTATTATAAAATCACAGAAATATCTCCTTAGTGCTAGCATCCTTGCACAGTACCACAGAAGTAGCCATACAGAACAGGGCTGGTGCATGCTAAAACGGCAGTGCAAGGAGGCTTCTAGTTATACAGCTTGTACTGTACTTGGCTTGTCAGAGGACTCCATTTTCCATGACTGCCAGTCTGCCCTCACCTTTTCCAAAACATTAAATCACGTCTAGTAACACAAAAATAAAATTACCAGAAGCAGATCTTTGCATGCCACAATAATAAATAAAAACAAGAAGCAGTATCTACATGCATACACACACTAAAATATACCTACCCAGGCATATTTATATACATAACTATGTTATTACAAAAACTGAATATGCACTCCCATACTGTGCATAAGTTTAGACATGATGCTGAATGATGCAAATTTTGTATACATATACACTCCTAACAGAACATTGTTAGTTCTGAAAAAACAGTTTTCTGGGGGAAAGAACTGTTAATGACCCCTCTTACTGTGTGTCTAATGTAAAAGTAATAAGCTAAATTAAAGATTCCCAAATAAAAGACTTTCAAATTGAAATCCACTGTACCACGTTTAGCATTCTATGAAGATTTGAAGTTGCTTATTCAATTTATTAAGTAACACAGATGTTTCACTATGAGGGAAAAAAGTACCGGAAATCTCTCCTGAGGCATGTCTAATGAGCCATTATGACAGCAATTAAACACTAACCCACTGCCATCCTGTAACAACTGACATTGCTACAGTATGTTTCTTCATCTTTTCATTAATTATATATGAGTTACATTTACAATGAAGTTTGATTAAATTAAAAATGTAATTACTAATGGAAGAAAATCCCAGTGCTCATTTTTTTCTTTAAGAGTTTCTTTGCTAATGATTACACTTTAGTTGGCAATCTGAAAAAGATTTCTGATCATACTTCAGGCCAGAAGGAGCTCCACTGACATTAGTGGAGATATGCTGGCATAAAACCAATGAAAATGAGACCAGTTTCAGAGCCTCTATTTCAAGTTGTCTTATTCGTTATTTATATTACCGTTACACCCCAAGATTGGCACCTCCTTGTGACAAAAAGCATACAAATACAGCAAGTGACAGCAAAACAGAGGCAGAGGAAAGGTGAGGCAACTTGCCTAAAGTAGTAATGCTCAAAAGATTTATTTTAAAAAGGAACACCAGGAGAAATCCTATTTTCCCTCAGAACTGATAGAGCATAGACAGGAGTGGGACAGACTTCCTGAAATTGTGCCATCAGAGCACCACAAGCTTTTCCTGGCACATTCAGTTCTGTAAGTGAGAAGATAATTTCCCAGACTGCCAACAACTGCAAAAAAAAAAAACTGTGATGAGGGCACTGTCCACTGGGAAGTGGGCCAAGATTATGAACTCATTTTTCATAGGCTAATCACTATCAGAAGGTAAAGTGTTGTTACTGCCATTGTGAATGCAATCTGAATCAGTGACCTACCAGTTAAAAGCACTCAAAGACCTTTTGTCCCGTCATTTAAGTGAGCTGATCATTAGGAAACACTACAAAGAGCTCATGCACCACAAAACTCTGTACAGTCAATCATGCAACTCCCAACTGCTGCCTGTCCTAACCTTTCCCACAGCTCACTTCATAAAGTGATCCATGTGGTTAAGTGGGCAACCATGGGCCCAGTATTCATCTCCTAGTAAGAGATCTCCTGATCTGGAAAAAGGTTTCCAATTAGCAGCAATCAGCAAATGCAGCCACCAGGCCATGCAGCTCCGACCTTAAGGTCCTTTAATAGCTTTCCAAGTGCAAGAATTAAACCCATCCATGGTACCAAGTTTACCATTTAAAAAAATGTATCCCTGATTGTGACCTTACCAAATGCCTGAGAAGGGTGAGGTGAACAGCAAAGACATGCTGAGATCAGCCAGGGGAATAATAAAGAAATCTATCCTTATTATCTACTGATTGAATTATGACTTTACCTGCCATGCTGTAAGACAAGAAGTGCACATGAGATGTCCACAAGGCTCAATCTTCACATCTTTATCGTTCTCTGCACAGATTTTACACAGTTGGAAAGTGGAACCCATTTCACAGTACAATTCGTATTGTTCCTGGAACAATAGAAAGTCAAGGTGAGTGTCTCCAGTATGATCAGTAAATAGTGAAATATGCTTAAATACTGCTTACAGCAAGCACATTATACTTGATTTCCCACCTGGCTTACGGTGGTGTCCTGTACTGCTAAAGAAAGGTAACAGAACTCAGCCGCATGGAGGTTACAGAGAATTCTATTTTTTTTTTACTTCTTAAAAGATTACTATGTATTATAAATGTTACAATACCCATTTAAAAGATCTGTTCTTCTAATGGCATTTCTATTAACATCAATAAAATTAAAGTTATTGTGTTTCTAAATTCCCACTATTATAAATTTATCCAAATTATAAAAAGGAACATTTATTAACTCCATTATGAACTTTTAGGAGAATAAGCTACTTTTGAAAATCTGGGGAGTGGGAAAGGGAATCTAATAAGAAGTATCATTGATAAGATCACAACATGGAAAAGTACTGGATTGCTCAGCTCTATTCCCGGCTCAGGTTTTATGTATGTAAGTAACTTCGGCGTTGTTTTAGCTCCATCAGACCACAGCTTGGAATCTAGGAAGCTGTGTCCTGGCTTCTCCACGTAACCAGTTATTATAGGAGGCTATGCCTTTCTCGATGGTCATTTCAATGCCAAGGAAATCATGCTGCCTTCCTTGTTTGTAATTTAGAAGAGAATAATAAAGGTCTTGAGGTCACAGGAGAGGGGAAGAACAGGAGGTAAATTAGGAGTTACAGTAAAACAGTGATTTTTATGTATTTTATTTTTAGTGCGAATCTAGCGAAAATTGCTAAATTGACAGCTGTGAGGAGCAAATTCCTCTATTTATCCAAAGAACAGATACAGTATGGTCAATGGAAACATGAGCTTCCCGAATCTGCCCTTATGTGCCTCAACGCACATACAGAGACCACCCCTTAGGGTAAAAAGATAACCTCAGTCTGCACCTCTCAGTCAATCCATAGCCTCCTTGTAAGAGTGCCAACACGGGTGTCATCTGTGACAGTGATTTTGGTGTTGTGCTCACCTGTGCATTGGGAATGGATATTGAACTTCATTTCTCATAAGCTACTGAACAATAATTGATGGCACAGACTTCCTGGATGGCATTTACCTCATCTCCTCCCACCTGTCTATTTCAATGGGAAGCTCTCTGGGGAAGTCTTTTTTATGAATGTGTATTTGTTCAGTGATTACCAGAAGGGGGCACAAATCCCAGTAAAGGACACTAGGAGATATTGGAATATAAATAACTAGTGATGACCCATGGGTTTGCCACTCAAGTTTACAGCTTCGTAGTATGTGTTTGGGTAACATGCAGTGCTAGTTTTGCGCCTGTATTTGAAAGTATGGTCTGCGCTCATTGTGCTGGTGGGTGGTTATGTTGTCATGTGGGGCAGACAGCTCCCCAACTCCCCAGACAGCTAACTGTAAACTGATTACTTGGGCAAATGTGCGTTGTTCTGGGAGATTTGTGCAGCTGATGAATGAAAGGTATATGCTGAGGTGAGGGGCTATATGTATTTGGTGTTATTGTGTGTGTGTGGTTGTGTTCATTTGTGGTTTGGCGGGAGACGGGGGGGGGTATGGTTGGGAATTTTGTGTTGATTTGCCATGGTAGCAAATGAGGGGTGTGCGCTACCATGAGGGACTGTATGTGTTTGGGGTTATTGTGTGTGCTGGTTCAAATGATTTGTGTCTATGGATCGTGCTGGGAGATGCGCTGATTGACCTGGGACATTTGTTCTGAGTTGTGTGGGTGACGAACGAGAGGAGTGTGCCATGGTAAGGGACTACTGTGTGTCCTAATTGTGTTAATTTGTGTGGGTGGTAAATTAGGGGGCATACTGCAGTGATATGTGCATACATACTGTGTGAGGATGGTTGTGCTGATTTGTGTCTTGCAGTTGTGCTGGGGAATTTTGTGTTTGTGTGAGAATTGAGCTGTAACATCTTGTGCTGATTTGTGCAGGTGACAGATAGGGATGTGCGCCGTTGTGAGGGGCTATGTTGTACTTAGGGGTATTGTGTGTGCTAGTTGTGTGGTTCTGTGGATGGTTTTGAAGAACCGTGACAATTGGGCCAGGTAATCCATCAGCAGTGCAGTCTTCCTCACACAACCAATGCAAAATTGTGTCTGGTCATTATAAAAGTTTTCTAGTGCTTCCATTATTTCTCCAGAGACTATCCCAAAGTTTATAGAAGTCATCAGCAAGATTCTCCTAACAACTAGCCTACAATTTTCCTTTCCTTCTAATGATTCACCATGATACAAAGGGGTACTATGCTCCTTCCTCTAGTTTCAAATATCTGCAGACTGGTATGCCATTGTTTAGCCAAACTATACATATATTTCAAGTTTTCCCTCCAGCCTTATAATCATTTCTGTTCCTTTTCCCTGAATTCCCTTCAGTTTTGTAAAATACAAACAGGAGAAATAAGACACACACCAGAAAATGTTAACCTGCTGATAATACCCCTCGTATTTTCTCTCTGCACCCGTGAGCAAGCTCTATACATTTCAATATTCAGATTTCCAAACTATCCCCACATCATTACAAAAAATTGAACTGCATAACCCTTCAGCAGACAATGTCAGAAAATGTTTAGCTACTGTGAAAATATTTCTCCCTTCCCAAACAGGGTTGAAACCAAAACAACTTTCCAAAAAATAAGACATCTGAATGACCATTATCTTTATATTCTCTTTCAAACCCCTTTTTGTCAACCACATAATCTTAATTTTTCTCTAATATTTTAATAAAGACTTATCACTGCAATAACAAGCAAATAAGAAATAGAAGTTATATGCAACATACCTGTGTAACTTTTATGTGATCATGTGGAGTAGGTTCACACAACCCTGTCAGATCAGGGTTATAACTTCGTCCATCTGGGTACAGATAGCTGAATTACACAAACTATTATTAATACTTATATTCCCACAATTTTCATTGCTAAAGTAAATATATGAAATTCTGAATAGCCAATGAGGGAAATAAACAGATATTGATTAAAATGTATATTCTCTGTCCTGAGCCATATTCCCCAATTTCTTTGGACAACTGGTTCTTTACCATTCATCAAAACACATTTGACCAAAATGTTTGGGAACATAACAATGCATACCATACAGAGTTTATCACAGGAATATGCCTGATATACAGTTAGTTAAGAATTTTTATTAAATGGCAATTGATTAAACATAACTTAATTGTGCTAAAATTATCCTTGTCACCATCTTAGGTTATTTTGCAATCGAATATGGTTAGCTGGGTCTGCACACACACACACTCTGAATGACTTCAAAGCCATCTGATCCCTTCTAGTTGCTCAGTGTGATGCATGTAGCTGATCATTCAGCACAATGGAGCACAAATGATAGCAAAGAGAGAACACTGTATTTATGTTTTAATTAAAAGAAGCTACATTTAAAATCCATGATGCACGGGCTTAAAACGAGAATCGATGGGTAAGGAAGAAAACTATTTTGATGTTAGTTAAGGTTCAGTTGAGTTTTAAACCTAAAGCAGGATTCAACTTCATTAAAAGGGACGCTTTTGTAGTGACACAAGTGAGTTATTTAAACCCTCTTCCCCCCAATCCCAAACGAATGCATCTTTACAAATCAGTTTCATTTGATCTGAGACTATATAGTAAAATGGATAAATCATAATCATATGGTTATTGCATGGTGCCACTAAAGGACAGAGTTAAGATTGCCTGGGTTTTCTAACTGGGTATTTCCATGTCTTAACATGTTTGGGTTTATTACATGTGGATTTGGGATAATTACAACATTCATGTAATGTATTTCACTCTAAATGACTGAAATTTACTCTCAACCGTAACACTATTTTTCTGTAGCTCCTATCTAGGAACCTTACTGTAGCAACAGTAAAATGCATCTTCTGTTTTAGAAGACCATAATGCAGATACTTTGTTGAGATAAACCACTTAACATTCAAAATTTTGAATTATCCTTTTAGAAAGAGGATTAATTGTATGATGAAGTAGAGCAGCAACTTCTTATTAACTTTTAAAAGCAATCCCAAAGCATAAAAAAACCCACAGAAAGTGATACAGATAGCTATTTGGGCACTCAGACAAACGAACATACTCTTTGAAAAGTTACAAGTTTGCACAGAACTTTAAATTCCTGAGACCTTTATAAAAAGATAAAACTTCAAGGAACCCCCCCAAAATTTGACATTTGAAGGGTTCCTTTAGAAAACAGATGTGTACACACAAATACAAACACATGGAAATGTTTAGCCTATAAAAGATAGGTAAAGCTATTTAATATATTTAACATCCATTGTTCAGTATTACACAGGAGCAATTAGCAGAACTAACTACAAGATCAGCTTAAGCATTTGTGACTCTTATATTTAAAAAAAAAATCTAAGTGACAACTTCACAATCTCATTTTCTCTTGGAATTTATCTGCCATGAAATACTGTTAACTTTAGTTAATTGAATTACCTTGAAGTAAGTGTTTTACAGAGGAATAAAAAGTAATGGTCAGGAATTTCCAAATGACTACAATACAGACATATAATCTATTACTTCTAATACTTTAAAGCATCTTCTGATGCTTTAAATTATGAATGAGCAAAGTGATAAATCAATAATTTATAAAATGAAACTTATCATTTGTACTCACAATCCCTCCCGGCTGCCATCAATTAGAGCTTGAAATAAGGGCTTATTGTGAGGTATAGTCTGCAAAATGTTTCCATCACCGGTTACATATCCAATGGCCCACTGTCCCAGTCGAGTGCAACTCAGTCTGAAAATGTAGCTGGAGGACAATGGGTTACAAAGTCAACTCTAATAAAAACGCTTGGCACAACAAATGGAGAGGAAAGATGATCTTGTGGGTAAGACACTGGACTGGGACTCTTGTGATCTGGATGGAGTCTCCAACTCTGTCACAAACTTCCTGTGTGACCTTTAGTAAATCATGTAATCTCTTCTGTGCTCAGTTCTTCATGTGTCAAATGGGGATGATACTGGTTCCCTTACCCCACCTTTTTGTATGTTGTCTACTTAGGCCCCAATCCTCTAAAACCTTATACATGTTAAACTTTACTCACGGAGTATATATTTTCTTTTGTATAATGTTAAGCATGCCCTTTGGTCTTTCGGTTTTATCATACATGCATAAGCTTAGTATCAACTTTATATCGAAACTGGTAAAGCAAGATTCCTTTACAGGCCAGGTAACGTAATTTAGGTTAACGTTAAGAGAGAAAACCCAATATTAGGTATTCTTTTCTCATGACGTTCCCCTCATCCTGACAATTTTCAGGAAACGTTTCATTGGTCAGACCTAAGTGTGCTCCTAAAGTGCTCGAAACCTAAACACTGGAACATGAAATGTGAGGGGGGAAAAAAGTGAAACTGGCTAGAAAACAACTGAACAAGAATGAAACCAACTCATGTATTTGCATGTGCCCAAATGTGTGAAGGGAAAAGCACAAATAGTACAAAGGATAAACATAACTAGTGAAAGTTAGCTCAGCTGAATAATTCCATAGGTTTAGTAACACAAATTATTTAAAAATACACACACAAATTTGATCCTTTCTAACCTTGTCAAATGTCCAGATCCTCTGATACCAAACAATTACTCATGAGCCAAGTATGTACTTTTGACACAATGTATTTTAAGTAACACTGATTAAACTAAGACCTACGGTATAATTTTAAAAGACTATGCAATGAAACTCATAATAGAAGTAAATTTTTAAACAGCAATTACAAAAAATAAAAGACTACTTAGTTTCATTTTTGTTTCTAACCATTTAAAGTTAGTTTGGCTTTTTGGTTTTCATGCATTTAATACAAAATTGTTTGGTTTCACAGCACTGCAGAGGAATATTTTAATAAGGGAAGAACAGCCCAAGTCACAAAATTGGGATCCAGCAAATCTGAAAATCCCAATGTTCAGTATTAGATCTAGAGTTTTGGTCTCCGTGCATTTCTATTATAAATTATTTAAAAACCTAGCTAGCTTTTATACTCTCTCTCAAATCTGAATACTGGGCCTATATTTTTTTTTCAGTGTTCCTTTAGTGCATCTTAATAAGCAATAAAAAACTCCCTTGCAATTAACCAAACACATGGAAAAAAGCTATACTAAACAGTCAGTACTTAATTTGTAATGAAAGAAGTACAGGGGATCAAGCAATTTTTTTTACTTTCGTAACTGATGCGGCAAGACCAGAGGTGCCAGGCTCAGTCGTGGCACAATTAAGCATTGTAAATAGTACTAAAACCAATCATTTCAAATTCAATGCAGGTTTCCTTTCATTAGATGAGAATCCAAATGCCAGACAATGACAAATTGCCATTTTAAACCCCAGATGCATGATCAGTCATCCTCCATGTTACTAACTCTCAATTTAACCCAGGCCTCATGATATTGCTACTATTTAAATTTATTTATTTATATTACCACAGATGCATTTGAGATTTTTCTTAAAGTCAAGAGAATCTCAGCATTTTTTAAAATAAGTTTCTAGCTCTTGTGGGTGCAGAGAAAAGGAACCTGCTTCTTGTTTTTTGAGCACTGGGGGTGGCAAAACTGCATCCCATTACAAAAAAAAAGGGGGGGCTTGAAGTTTGCTCCAGCTGTATTGAGTCCACACAGCTTCACCTTGAGAAACAAACACAAATATTTTGGAATTCACTCCCCCAGAACCAGACAACAAATGGTATGTGACCCAGGAATGTTGATTCAGTGTAATTACTTCGCTTTAGAAACAACAAGTTTATTTGTAAAGCAATAATCAGTGAAACCTCTTACCTCCCAGGTTTGGTGCTGTATTTCTGCAACCTTGCTTTAACTTCATCATATGTTAGGAACGCCATATACCCAGGATGTGTCACAGCTAAGAAGTTCCAGTTCCTCAAGATTGAACCCCAAGGCTAAAAAGAACACACATATAATGAAGATAATTATGATTATCGGTCAGAATAAAACTCAAGACTTGTGAAAAAGACTGAAATTATTTCAGACTGTTTCACTTAAAATGCATGCATGTGATTCAACATATCTGTTTAAGGCCCTGATCCTTCAAAGACTTTCAGATGTGCTTAACTTTATGCACTGTGAGGAGTCCTTCGAAGGGACTATTCAATGTATCAAGTTAAGCATTTGTGTAAGATCTCGGCAGGATCAGCACCTCAGGGTTCTCAGACAGCTTTACTGGGACTACGTATGGCATTAAGTGTTATGACTGGTAGTAAGCATTTGCAGAACTGGGGCCCCAAGACAGCATAAAAAAAGCTGAACAGTTTGTAGGAATGCATAGCAAAGAAGGATGTTATAGCTTTACTCTTTCAGATAAGAACCAGTTTTATTATACTAATAGACTAAGGCTAGTGAAGCACAGATTTTTGAACTGTCATCCTTTTTATTATTTTACACTTCTCAATCCTGTCACTTGTCCTACTGGTATTATGGCCAAGGAGATGAACAGTGACACTGTTGCTTTAAGGGTATTGATGAATCATCATTGCCACACAACGGATAGACCTGAGTCACAATTACTTCAAAGAGCTGGCAGTGAAGCACATCTGACGTGCGAGATTACCACCTCAATCAAAATAAAACATTTTCTCCCCAGGTACCGACATAAAACTAGTACATATTTAACAACCAACATTTTTAAAGACAGTACTGCCTCTAAGTGGTTACAGGATTTTTTTGGGGGGAGGGGGAGAAGACGCCGTGGCTCAGGGGATAAAATTGAAGAGGAAAATCGAGATGAGAGTCTCTCAGTCTTGAACTCTCTTTTATACAAGTGCCATTTACAGGTGAAATTTTTTAGGAAGATGTTGCATGTGCTAGGAAAGTGGAGATAAAAATGTGTCAATTATGAAGGTTTTTGGCAGCCCATCTCTATCACAGAGTAACAGTTCTTCAGGAGAGCTCTCCAGTTCATGAGTCAAAACATCTCAACCAAACCTAACTTCCCACTATTTAAAAGAGCAGAAAACAAATATTATGCATAACTTTTCACACTGGAGATTCCAAGATGAAACTGTGGGTTTTAAACTTTTCTATGCATCTATTTCAAAATGTTTTCAATCTACTTTTAAAGAGTTTAATTATATCTGCAAGAACTACACCTCCAAGAGAATTCCATAATCCAAATGCAATGCTGAAAAAAATGTTTGCATCTGTCAGCTTCAGTTTTCCTCCCTACATCCTTATCTTCAGTCAGAGCAAAACACAGAAGTTGAGTGTCATCATTTCATCAAGAAGAGAATGTTAGCTGCAACAATTAAGGTAACAGGAGTGTGCAAATACCCTGTACTACAAAAAATCTGTACTTAATGGGACCCACTTACAATGATAGAATAAAGACTCTGTTGTTTTAAAACATCCAAATTACAATACCTACTGTAGCACTACACTTATAACAATGCTCTTGCATGGGGAGGGAAAATAGCAACATCACTTTGAAGACTGTATATACATATACGAAGACGTTAGAGAAGTATCTTAAAAATCTGGGTAAGTAAATGTAGCCTCTGGGCCAGATTTTCAGCCATGTAAATTGATTTCAGTAGAATGACGTAGATATACAACAACTGAGCATCTGACCCTCTAAGGCAAGAGTTCTCTCTGCTTCATTTAAAAGGACTGTCCTTTAAAATGACAATTAAAAATATACCATAACCAATCTTCTGTCCTTACATAAATTGGTCTTGTTGGTCCACTTTATCTAACAGCAAGCTGGGTAATGAGTCATAGAGGCAATGCTCAGATATAGTAAACAGAAACTAATATAATCTGTTATTTGTTGGTGTATGGATCAAGGAAAATAAATCCTATATCTGACTGTCAGCCTCCACTCTGCAGTGTAACACAATCTACAAGACACCGCAGGGACAGAAGAAAATGTATTTCTCAGATCACTGCCTTCCCTTTCCATAATTATAGTTAATACAGAAATTAAAAAGAGCAAAAAGGAAAGTTTGGGTTGGATTTGTAAGCAGAGCAGGAAAAACAGGATAGCTTTCCTACGAAAAGTCATCTTATGTTATCTCCAAACTATATTCATGTATGGCATAGGAAGTTGGAGTGTTCCTGTTAGGGTATGTCTTTATTGATGGCAGCAAATTCGCCGCTGTCAGATCGATTTATCCGGATCGATTGAGAGGAAGAGAAGACCTTCTCAATCGATCCGGAGATCGATTTAATAAAGCCACCTCCCCAAAAAGTGTAGCACTGCATCAACTGGTATGCATTTCCCGTCGGCGCAGTGTGGCGACAGCATGCAGAAGGGAATTTAGCAAGTCAACTTAAGTTATGCAAGCTACTATGCGTAGTTTGCTTAACTCTCGTTGACTGCCGCCTAATTTGCCTGTCAGTTTAGACCAGGCCTTAGAATCTCTTGCAATCAAATCCCAAGCCAAGGTTTGAGTTTGTTTACTGTGACCCTAGGCACCCCTGTATTCATACCCTACACACTACTGCAATGATATTTGTTCAAAATATGCTTTGCGACGTATCCTATGAATACTAGTAACAAGCTAGATACTAATATCATTGTAAGATGCATGTGCTAATCTTATATGTGAAGTAATGAATTTCCTCTGTATGATGTTACTGGAACATGTTTAAGATCTGAGATTCTATTCCAGGTAAAGGTGATAAACCCATCTGTCCTAGATAAAGGAACGTGGGTTTATCTCTGTTGTAACAGGGTAAAAACATGTTTGTAAAATCAGTGCCCCGAGTCCATCTTGAGAAGAGCTATAAATCCATGTGTGGGGGACTCAGACAGCAAAAAAGAAAAAAGACCTTGACCTAGAAGTAAACCTATGATAACGGGAGCTGGTACATGTAGCAGTTCCAGACCCAGACATGGGAATTTTGCAGTCGCTGCAAAATTAGCTTTGCAAGTCAGCAGTAAAGTTTTGGGGAGGGGGCTGCTGATAAGATGGTAAAGGAAGGGTCTATCATTGGCTTAGCAGACGCATTGGCTGAAGTAGAGATATAAAAGTCAGACTGAGGCTTTTCGGGGAGCCACGAATCAAGAAGGGAGTGCACTGGGCAAAGGGTCTGATCAACCATTTCGCCTTTCTCCAGCTTGTCGCTCAAAATAATAGGGTAGGGTGTCAGAGCTGATAACCCGTGGGGCTTTGTTCTGCAGATGATAACCTGGGTGTGAATATGATAGAGGTTCCACCTGGATGAAAATATAGTATAAAAGTAAGGAGAACCTGGCCATGGTATGTTTGTTTTTTTTTGCTGCAGCTGAGTTCGTTCATATACATGTGGTGAGTAGTGAGTGTGAATGTAAAACTAGTAATAATTCTAACTGTTTTGTGTACATGTGTTATTGTAATCAGTTGCTTTTTAAGTTTTATTTGTGTATTAAGAATATGTAAAAGAATAAGAGAAGATAATTTGTGATAAGGTAAAATCCCCCAATAAATAGTGGATTTAGATTGGATATAGAATGTGTGTTATTGTATAAATGAATGATAGCTTTATAAACCATTGACCAGGTCTTGGACTAAGACAGGTTCCAGCCGCCCTCATCCGTCCACAAGTTGGTCGGGTGAATAGCAAGGGCGGCCTGTCTCAACCTAGTGACCCAACAGGCAGGCGGAGTGTGTGGACTGAAAGATCAATTCCTTCTCCCTCCAAACATGAGCCCCTGCAGCTCCGTTGCTCAGTAGAGCTGCAACAGCAGGAGACTAACACCCTATGTGTGTCTGTACCTTTCCACCCCCTCCCGCTAAATAAGCATTTCATTATCCGATTCATTCACCTCGTCAGTATTACGAGCTGAAATTGAAACAGTGCGGATCCCTCAATAAGTCAAACCTAAGTTGTATAAATATGTGCTTGTAAGTGTGTGTTTTAAGAATTAATCTCTTTAGAAAACCCACTGTTTTAAACAAGGGATAGTCCCATTTCAAGTTGTAAAACTGACACAAAGTCATAAATTAGTGAAAATAGATAAGATAAAAAAACCCCACTTTCTCCCTCTCTCCTCCAAGCCCCCTGCCCGTTTAAGGCATGGAAAATAGGCGAACTAAAAAGTTTTTTAACCCTTTGTCACCTCAATCTCAATTTACATATTAGCTGTAAACAAAGTTATGAGGCTAAACCAGCCTAAACTCGAGACACACTGGCAACCCCAGCCCAGGTATCAAGAAAGTCAAGTGGGCTATCATTTGTTTTAGCCGCCATTCTTCAGTAACAGAGAGGTGTAAACAAGAAATTTACATTTCATCCCAGATACAGTTCAAATTTCACATACACAGGGAACTGTCTGTCCACACCCTGGCAGGGGGTAATCCTCAAAGAAAGGAAGAGGATATAAAAACCAAGAGACTGACCTCCACATCACCCCTCTCTTCCTTCCATCTGTCTGCTCATGACAAGAACTCTCAAAGAACTGAGCAAAGGGGGAAGTGATACCAGGTTGGAAGGAGATAAAGTTTGTGAAATATATTACAGCTTATGGTGAGAAAACCCCTTTTTTTGCTTTTAAACCTATGAGTTTTGGTAAAGTTTAAGAATTAGTATGCATGTTTACCTGTTTATTTCTTTTGTAACCAAACTTGTATACATCTATATATACAAAAATCACTTAAAATCTATCTTTCTAGTCAATAAACTTGTTTTATTGTTTTACCTAAACCAGTGTGGGTTGGTTGAAGTGTTTGGGAATCTCTACTTAGAATGACAAGGCTGGTGCACAATCACTACCCAGGCTGGAATGACAGACTTACTATGAGCTTACACCATCCAAGAGAGTACTGAGCAGTGCGAGACACATTTCTGGGGAACAAGGCTGGGATTGAAGAACGTATGGGTGACAACCTGTATGTAAGTCATGAACAGCTAGGAGAGCATTCATGTATCATAGCTGTGAGTGATTTTACATGCTAGTGGCTGTATGTGAGCAGCAAGGTGTGGCTATTCTGGCAGCAAAGCGATGTAAAAGCACCCTAGGATATAGAATTAAGGGGCACCTCTATTTAATAGTCCAGACTGTACCATGGGGAAAGAAGCCAAGCAATCTGATCTCTGACTAGGATGGATAGTAAAAAGATGGAAAGGAAACTGTTGGTGAGAGAAACCTTCTTGAACAAAGACTATCTGGGTAGGTGAAGTTTTAAACATTTAGATGTGCTTTCACTTTAATTTGCTTGTAACTCTCTCTACCTTTATTTCTTTTACTTGGTATCACTTTATCCTTGCTCTTTTGTTACTGAGCTTGTTTTACTTTTACTATAGACCAATTCTGTGCTCTCTGGAAAGAGTGTATTTAATAAATTGTGATGTACTGACTCTTTAACGGAGCAGCAAATTTAATATATTCTGTAAAGTGGTAGGGGCTGTGCACTGCAGAGAAACAACTCTGAGGAGCTCAGGGCTGCAGTGCACTGACTGTTACCTAGTAGTGAAGTTTGGGCCAGGAACACCTCAAGAGGTTTGCTGGTGAGGAAGACAGACTGGAAAGGAAGGGAGTCTAATTCCCAGCAAAACTCATTATTGATGAGGCAGAGAGGTAACAGTGCTCCACAGCTCTCGATATCCTCAGCCGTGTTTTACAAGTTACCAACCTGAAAATTAGTTCAGATTTAACAAAAAGGTTACAGAATTTTCTACTGAACGAGGTAGAAGTTTTTGTTTGGAGTAGAAACTTATGCAAGCTTGGCAAAACTTGGGTGTTTCAAGTAAATTTTGCCACGCATGTTTTCCTTAACTTGAGCTCCAAACTAAAATGCAAAGCTCAGAAGTTGCAAAATCATACGAATCAAAGATTCACACAAATCCTTGAGTTTCACACTAGTTCTAGCAAAGGTACCATTAAAATATTTTTTAAATAAAATGATAAAAGATGCATTTGGTTATATCTGAAAGGGGAATTTGAGACTGTCTTTTGACAGTGTGACCACCATTTACAGTTTAATTAAACAGAGATGAGTTACACCTGAAGAATCTTAAATTTGATTTTTATGGTTCTAGCAATTTCACTTTGTGAAAACAAGAAATGGTAAAGAACAAAAACCCTGAATTAAAATTCACCCTACTATCATTCAGCTTTTGCAAATGGTCCCTAGCCCTTTAATGGATTACACCAAATCCCCAATAAGGAACATGCCAGAATATTGTGGGTGTTAGAAAAAAAAAATCAGATCTCGATCCAAATCTTACAGTCAGAGCACATCTTCAACGAACAAAATAATTTTCACAAACAATGCATTAAATTGTCAATGTACATTTCAGACAAATAGAAAAATGCCTGTATAAATCAGAGACTTCATTTACCAGAATTGCATCCTAACTAATTACTCCTATATACAAAAGAGACGCTAAAGTGAGGAAAACTAAAAATTAATGTATCTAGATGGATATTTTTATCCAGCCGCCAGAAAACTCAGACATTAGAATGGTGTCCACATTAAAGTACATAATATAGAATGGATACACATATATAAAAGTTGTATAGCATATGTACAAAATTAGTTGTATTAGTTTTTTTCAGATAGATGATAAAACTCAATTCTTCAGCAACTAAAATGGCATTGCCAAACACATGACCTGATCCTACTTCCATTCAAGTCAATGGCAAAAATTCTTATTTACTTCAACAGAAGCAGAATCAGGCCCACATTTAGCATCGATATGATTTATATGCAACATTAACTGTACATTTATATATTGATTTTAGATTAGCAAACCAGGCTCATATTTTTAGAGGTAAATCTGCATGTAGGAAGAAACACATAAGCAGTTGCCATAATCACAATCACAATCAGGTTACTATGTCCACAGACTATACACACATTGTTTCATGAGTGTATCTTTTAAAATGTAGGCCTTGATTAAAAAAAAATATATAAAAAATTTTTTAAAAAGTAGTTCTGAGGGCTAATGTTTAAGTTATTTCTGATTTTCCAACCATCTGATTTTTGTTGTCCATTTGGTGATTTACAGATCTACGTTGTTCTACACTGCTGAATATTTAAAGAAAATCTTACCTGAAACAGTCTAGTGAAGATATCAAATTCAAAAATTGAAATGTAGTCGTTGCAGGTCAAGTCAATGGTAGATTTAAGAGCCATTGCTTCCAAACCAGAGCTTATCTGATGAATTTCATGAAGGCACTGTCGGAACACTTTCCATGGCACTATAGTTCTGTGAGGGGAGGCAAATAATTTAATAAGATGCCATATTTAAGCCATTATCTTATTCAGACAGCACAACTCAAGCCTGACATTAAATTTAAGAATATTTGATTTTGCAACAAAAAATAAAAACTCAAGGATTCAATCAAATGCTAGTACAACTTATTTTCCATTAAAATGATGTTGATAAACTCTTACTTTATTATGCTAAATATTCAAGCCAAATTATTTCTCAAAATGGTGTGGTGGTGGTGGTGGTGGTGGTGTTGTTGTTTTTAAACTTTAAGATAATTTTGTGCTAGGGAAAGTTGATGGAGTCACTGCTGCCAAGATTGAAAAACTCTATTTTTCCAGAAAACAGGTACAGTAAACCATCACTTGAGCCCAACCTTGACCTAAAGGAAACACCAATGGGTGGAAGGGAAGTTCCATCTTCATGGTACTGTCAACAGCTGCTGCTTCCTCTTTCCCCAGATGTCATTATAAAGGTTACTATCTAAATTCTGCAAGGCTTTAAAAACTCTTCCCTGGAAAACTGACTGACCTCAATACCCAGCGGGAGCAGAGAATGGCCTTTTACAGGATCACACTCTAGGTGATCTATATCATTTGCAGGCTTCAAAATGTGCAAGATTTTGTGTATTTAAAGCCTGTTCATGTGTCTGCAAATCCTAAAAATCTATTGAGCCAAAGACACAACCCGCACACATGCTACATGTGCCTCACAGGCTTCCATTCTTTTTACACTGTCTAACTTTAGAAAAGCCAAAATATTTTTATTCCACAAATATTTTTTCACACCTCCTTTTTATATGTACAAAGTAATTCAGATTACTTAGTAATATGGAGTTGTTTTTAAAAAGACTAGATATATCCGACTGCACCTCACAAAATAAATTGCCAATTCACCTAAATTAAAAAAGAGCTTTCACCTGAAAGCAAAATGCTGAGGATGAGAGAGAGTCCTTATTTCTGTTGCACGGAAAAATCCTAATCTAGCTGTTACTGTATTCATAAAAGCCTTTGGATCTGGAAATCTAAATGTCATTTTGAAGTTTGTATTGAGAAAATCATAAATGATAAAATATGACGACGCTGAATAGATAGCAGCATCTATGTTCATCTGTGTATGAAAAACAGGAAACCACAAAGAACTGAAGAGAGATACCACATCAGATGCCATTTAAAAAAGGATGTGCATCAAATTTTGATCATGGTAAAGAAAGAACAAAATGTTGCACTGACTATAAAGTACAAAGATGGAAAACCTCTGTGTATCATTGATATTAAAAATTACAGTTATGTATGAATTTAGGTGTCAGACTTAAAGGAATTAAATAGTAATCATAATTTAGACTTCCTCTTTGACTCTCTTAATAAACTTTCTGAAAGGTGACAGTATGAAGATCACAGTACTAGAGCAGAAGGGATTAGAAGAGGAAATAACAAAAACCTAAAACTAAAATTAATCTCCTATGGAATACAACGCGAGCAAAAAACAGCAATATTTGCAGAACTCTGTCTTGGTTCTCCTCCGACAATAGTTTAATAAAGAAATGGTTCTTGGATGAGACTGATACACAGGACTTACCATCCTCTTCACTAAATGCTATTACCCCCACATGATTTTTTTAAGATACAAAACTTCAAGGTCAAATACCCTTTGCACAATTCAGCTCATCTGCAACTCAGCCTATGACAGAAATCAGATACGTCGAGAGATACACCAATGAAATAATATATGAAGTTCTTTAGGGATAATCTTCCAGAACAGGTGTCAAAAGTTTGTTCCTCATCTAAAGTCCACTGAAATCCATCTGAGCCCTTCCAATTTTTTCCATCGAGCTTTGAATCTGGCCTATTTTGTTTGCTGTCCCCAGCATCATTTACTGTACCTAGTAAAGCTGAGAACTGTCTGTTGTTGAAACATACTCATTTCTGCTTCTGATAAAGCCACTATGCAACTTTTGGCACTAAATGGCTTGGGACCAGCCTATCAGAGGGACTTCTCTCTCCCAATACCACACTTATGCAGCTGTGGTCAACAGAATGCCTTAAGCTGTGGAGCTCTTCTAGAAGAGAGGGCATTTGCTAGCAGGGTGTTTGTTCTCTGTGAGGGCTCCCGGGCTGTGGCACTTGTTCTCCTCCCCTTCCCACCTTTCTCCCACATTAGTCCAAGGTAGCCTGATTTTGGCATCCTCCCAGGCAGACTGCAAAAGGATATGAGAGTATTTGGAAAAAGCTGAGAGTAAGCTTCCCACAACACCAAAGTGGTTGAAAGGAGTTTCGGTAGGGGGCTGTCAGGTTCAGTCACTGTTTAAATGATCATTTTAATGGCACTGTGATTTCGTTGTTTTATTACATATTTGGGGCCTAGAGTTTTGTACAGGGGTCTTTATTATCTAAATCTAAACACAATACTTCAGATGCTGGCATGGAAATGGAGGAAACCAATGCTGAGGTAAGGATTTATAAAGAGAACAGTATGTTTATCAAACATACATACTGTTAGAGAAAGCTTATTGCCTTTAAAATAAAAGATGACGGGATCTTGCTTACAACTGAATGCAGCCTGCCTCTTTCCAGTCTTGAATTGTACAAGGTATTTACAATTCATGTTCCTCAAGCTCTGTCCTCTTTTGTTTGTTGCATCGTGCCACTAATGATGTCCAGCACTAGATGTTGGCAGGTATTCTGCACATGCCTGATGAGATTAGGGAGATCAGTGGCAACTTGTCTGGGGAGGGATGGGTTAGTCACCGCTGCTAAACTCATTAAGAAGATGCAATATGACACTCCTATCTGGTTAGGCTCTTTGTAGAGTTAGGATGAATAAACTCATTGTCTAATTATTTCTTATATTTCATAATTTTATAAATGATCACTGGCTGTATGATGTACACTACTGTTACTGAGACATCATTCTGGGAAGTCTCATTTTAGCAGTACTAGAAAATAGTACAAAAATACTGACGTTCCTGTATTTCACGCAAACTGTTTGCGGCCTCAAAAACAGGCCTTTTCTTTTTTAAAAAACCAGATATTTAAGCAACAGTTTCCTTTCTGATGTCTTGTGGGAAGCAGTACTAATTTCAAGACGTATCAGGCTGTATGTTTGTTTACATAAACATTTATTATAAGTGCTATTTGTTACGGTCTTAGATGTGCTGTTGTACAATTAATTAAAAATGAAAAAGAGAAAATATACATGAAAGGAATAAATGTGTGAAGAGGTTTGAAACCTTTACCTGAATTAATACAATATGGAACTATGAAGGACCATCTGTCATATTTTTAGGTGGTGTTTTATTTATTTATTTTTAATTGGAGATAGAACTGCTCTAAATCTAAAGATTTAAAGGTCCTTTCGGGCTTGATCCAACTTGCATTGAAATCAGTGGGAGTCTTTGCACTGACTTCTCTTCAATTGCATTTGGAGTATGCCCATGCAGGTTTAAGAACAACCACAAAACAGTTCTTTCAAGTTTCAGGAAGCTTGTGTTTGATTCCAATGCAGAAAAAATTCCTCATACACACCTCAACACACTTTCTCACTGCAGACCTAACTGTATCTTGACAGCATCTCATGTCTTCCTCTCATCTGAGGATCCCATCAGAGAAAAACACTACCGACACTGCCTTTCTGTTTTTTCTGCCAGAGTAACAGTAGCATTTGCACTTATAACACAACAAATTGGTGGCATCAGGCGCATCTGGGCAGAGTAAAAGCTTTGTTTTAGACACCTCCTTACATAAAAAGGAGTTTCAATAAGCATCTGCCCCTAGATGGATTATTCAGGATTCCCAGATATATCACATTCTAAAACACCAGCCAAGCGTCCTCCAGGCCAAACAAATAACAGGATTACAGCTCACAAGTAATACACAACAAATATTTTAACAGATGGATTTAGCTGCTGCTTCTGCTCATGGATCATCCAGGAACAGTCTGGGATTTTCTCAAACTTTTTAAGTACCTGCACTTTTGGCTTAAAAGAATCAACAACTGTGGATTAAAAACAAAATATCTCTGATCTTTCCACGTGCAATACCTGAGCTGCATTGTTGTGATGTGATTGGTCAGATAAGGCATATGCCATTGTTTCTTTTCTTGAAGTAGAGGAGCTCACAAGCATCTCTGGCGTGAATATGTGCATGTGTAACTTCGAAATTGACATTCTGCCAACATCCGTGCCTGTAAGACTGTCTCAGAAATGCTGCTGAATGCAAGCACAAAAGGGGGTATGACTGTGTCCAAAATGATTTCATTTAAAAATTCAAGCAGTCATCCAGACCTAAACAAAATTCTTTGCATGTTTGAGGCATCTGATGTGTTTCAGCTAACCATCTCTGAACACAGCTCTTTCTTCAGATCATTGCTCCAAACACTCTCCGGTATGAATAATGGACCTCCTGCTTCCATTGGTCCTGAAGCCCAGAGCAAAAAACTGTACAAGTTAAGTCAAAGAAGGCCTGAGAAGATGATCTTCAGTCACAAGGGGGGGGGGGGAAAGCAGTTCTGATCCATCATGCCATCCCATTTTATACAACAGTTACAATAATGACCTCATGCCATAAATACAACTGAAACATAACACAGGAGGGTAGGGAGGGAAAGGCTCTGGGAATAAAGAAGGAGTAAGGGAATATATATCCTGCCTAAGCAGTGTATCTTTGGAGAATGCATGTTAGTATTCCCGAAGGTAGCACAGCACTTATCTGTGCAGAGCAGCCTACATAGCACAGCTTCAGTAGTAAACAACGGGTTAAGCCATCTCCAAAGTCAGTCTCAGACCACTGCATTTTTCTGGTCCTACTGCTTTCCATTTGAAACTATCTGGGGGAACCCATGCTAGCAGTTGATGTAATAATTCAGTACAAACGATTTTTTTAAAGTAGGGAAATTAGCTGCTTCAATGCTAATTTACATGCATTTGTCTCCAACAAGAAATCCATCATATCACACAGCACTGTTGAGGTCACTGACTGCTAGAGGCCTAATGACATCAAGACTTTTGTGCAATGACTGACTGGGAAATGGCATAACACCAAACCTAGTCATACTTAGTCAAAGCAGCAGTGTGTTAAAACAAAAGTTATTTGAGGCTTGCCTCTCGTTTCACAAACATTTTCAAGTTCAAGCTCAAAATCTGACATAGTGTAACCCAATCCACTGCTGTCACAGGTTACCTTCTGTACCCAATCCACAAAATAAATGTCTGAGATAGCTTCAACTAGAAAACATTGGCTCTTTTGCTTAAAATGTAGAATCTCATGCTGCTTCCATCTCCAGTGCCAGGGAATATGGTGGCCAACATAATAAGGTGTGCTCTACTACAATTACTAAGTATCAATAAGGCTGCAAGAAAGTTGGGATTTTTTTGGTTGAAAAGTTGCATCCACAGTTTGTTAAGCTTGTGGTTCTGGGGAGGTCTGTTCAAGTACCATTCCAAAAAAAATTTTAAAATTTGTGCATCAGGCTGCAATGCCACTCAAACTTGCAGAAACTATAAAAAAGTTGCAGCGTTTGTTAAAGGTTGTGGTTTTCTGCAACAAAATTGTGGCCCACAATTTTCTTAAAGCCTTAAATATCAATTAAAAAACACTACTTGTTTGCCATTGAGAAGTCAACCACAATTTTTCTAGTCCCATGGAAAAAACATCTGGTCTCCTAGAACCAGCAATTACTTATTTTTCTCAAAGCTGTAATGGCAGCAGTAATATACATGCCCAAAGTAGCAAAGAACCAAGTCAGTTCCATTTCCATTAAAACCCCAAGGAAGAAAAAAAAATCTATTTGCCTGAGAAAAAATGAAAACCTGTTTGACAAAAATATATGTTTTTGTGAAGGTTTAACAATAAAGATAAAATCTGAATGGATATCAGATAAATAGTAGAACTATAGAGAAATTAAAATCTGAAGAACACTGACATTTGTGCTGGTGATTAGTTTTGCAATATAAAGGCAGTCACAAATCACAGATCTCTATCATCTGGAAGCACTGTATAACTTCACAGTAGTTTAGAAATTAGGAGAGTGAAAAAGTCTGTTAGGTCATCTAGCCTGCTCTCCTTGTCATTGCAGGACTGCTCTCTTTCATGTTCTCCACATTTTTGCACAGAGCAGAGATTAAGTAAAAGCTGCAAAAGCACTATTAAAATGAGTGAGGCACTAGAAAAAATTAACTTTCGATGCTATGGTGTGATAAAATATGGATAATGAAAAAGTTACCAGATTATGTTTTATGGCATGTTTACAACCCACTTGGGGTTACTGAAGTAGCTGTAAACAAATGTAACTGCTGATTACATGCCCTACAAAGAATTTAATGGTTCCATTTAGTGTTACTACTTAGCTGTACATTTAGCTACCATTTGCTTCACTGTAAATATAACAAAGTAGGGGAAAAAATGCTTTTACACTATTGAAACTGCTTGGTTCAAAGTCTCCAACTATCGCCACATATCTGAATCACCAAGTCTCTATTCACCCTTTGACATCATCAAAGAACACTTTCCTTCATGAAATCCTGTCCTATCTTGACTCTTCTGAGTCTGTCTGCTGGTTCTTCTGATGGCTCCATCATCTCCTTTCAGAGATTCTCCACCTCCTCCCCCCCCAAATTCTGTGGGGATCCCACAAGCTCTCTCCTTGGCTAACTCTTCACATCTTCAACTACCATCTCCACATAGATGACAAGTTTCTCTTTCCAGTCCTGATTTGTCTCCATCTATCCAATCCTGCATCTTAGCCTGTCGCTCTGACGGCTCCCTCTTGGGATATCTTGCCATCACTAAAAACTTAAAACCATGGGAAAAATCAACTTTTGATATTCCATCCCTAAAATTCCCCCTACTCTCCATGGACACAAATCACAATCAACCTTGTCACTCAGTCCCCTAACCTGGATACCAGCTTTAACTGTGCTCTTTCTAAACCTACATATATAAATAGTATCTATGCTTGTCATTTCTTTCTCTGTAGTGTCTTTAAAATCCAGCCTTTTCTCTCTCTACACATCAGAATTCTCACCTTCATCACCTCCCAATCTTGATTAATGCATCTTTCTTCTTTCTTGCCTTTATGACATCCACCTTGCTCCCTGCAGGCCCATTCCAAACATTGGTGCCCAAATAATCTTCCTGCCCCATTGTTCTGACACATCAACCCTTTGAGTCCCTGCACTGGCTCACCATTCTTCACTGCATCATATAAAAGTCTCTGATCCTTACATTTAAGCTCCTTCACTAGTTGGCTCTGCTCTGTACTTGCCTTTATTATTTAATGTGTTACAAACTTCACAATCCCTCTGGTCCATAGAGGATGGCAAGCCTATCTGCCTGTTTCTCCCATAAGCATCTTCACAGTTTTCCCAAGCAGAAATTTTTCATGTCCATCTATCCAGCCACTATCATTTGGCAGTTTCCTTTAGAAACCATAAAAGTGGATCTTGAGGAGGGATTTGAAAGAGGATGGGAATGAATAGAATGCTCTCCATGAACTAATCTGTTAAACACTGTCTTCCTTCAAATACAACTGAGAGACCCATTTCCATGGTACCTAAGGGAAACTGTCAACAGATGATGGCTAAATAAACAATCAGTAGGAACTTCTAATAGTTATCTTAGCTATTTATCTATTTTTTTAATTGATTTATTTGAAACCACCTGGCTGTGCACACAGCGGGCTGTAAAATCTGAAGGAAGACAAGCATGTCATGATGTATACTGGTAACCTGGAGAATGTGCCTTAAAGTGGTTGTAGTAGTCCTGATGGTTGTAAAAGCATGATGACAGCAACACATGTTCTGCAAAAACAACACTTTGCTTATTATAGACCAACAAAATAAAAAGTTTTCAATTAATTTGGGAAGAGTGATCAAAGAAAAATAAGTGTTCAGCACAGATTGGATGCTGTGAATTGATCTTTGAGAATTTATCCAATATCCATATTAAATAAAAAGCAGCAGGTCTTTATGTGCCTCCAGCCATAAAAGAGATGGAAAGGATATTGTGGGATGGCTTCCAATTGGTTTTTTCTTAGAAACTGGAAAATGTCTTATATTTGTATTCTGAAAAATCGTAACATGATCAACTATAAACGAAGAAATAATTCCATCTCTCAGATGCTCATAAAATAATTGTTTCCATGTTTCTCATTTTAACCACCCATTAATTCTCTAGGCACCAAATCTCAAAGTAATCTACCTAGTTTTTACTCAGTGCTCACCTGAGCAAACTCTCCATTGTCCTCAGAATAAGGGCTGAGTAAAAATGAGCAAAAGATCTCTGTATTAGGCATTCTATAAATTATGCATATACCAGAAACCTCGTATGTATCTGACAGCCCTAATTCAGGAAGGCAATTATGCGCATGCTTAACATGAAACATGCTTAAGTTCTGTCCTGAATAGAGTGGTTTTCCTAAATTTTAGTTTGTTTCTTGGAGTTTCTCCCTTTGCAATTAGAATCTCACTTGCAATGTACTTTATTTAAAAGTGCTGATGCAAAAGGAGCTTGGCACAAGTATCCATCAAGGCAGCTATATCTGTATTGAAGCAACGAACTAATACGCTTACAGTACATGTATCTGTAATAGTTCTAAAGTTATCGAAGTTGGTTAAAATGGGCCAAAATTTTCTGATATAGATGCCTAAAGTTTGCCTTCTAAATCTGTATTTGGAAATGTAAATAGGTGGACTGTTTTTCCATAGTCCTGCAGTTCCCACTGACTTCAATGGGATTTGTGGGTCTCCAGCAACTCTGACTAATCCTATTGCTTTTACTGAAACCTCGAAGGTCCCAATCCTGCCACTTGTTCTCCACAAGCAGAACTCCGATCACATGCAGATTCCCATTCCGTTCAGAGGGGTTCAGCCCTGGCACAGCAGGGAGCTAGTTGCAGAATTGGGGCCCAAATTTAGATAGAAGAGGGTCAAACTTCAGCAGATGGGCTTGAAAACATTGTCTTTGTTTGAGCAGTGAATGAAATACTGAACACTGGAGATGTGATCATTTATTACATCGCGCGCAACACCGTACAACTTGAAGTACGCACTATGTCTAAGCAAGGGATGCTGAAGTATTTGCAGACCAATTTGTCATAACACTCCCACTTTAAAAGGATGTTACCCAAAGGCATATCGCCATGTGTTACTCAATGAATTAAAAGACAATTCATGTTTAAAAGGCTTCAGGCATTTCATTTAATGAAGAGATTAAATGGCAATGCAAGACCATAACTTTTACTCATCTATGTAGTCAACATTCATGCTGTTACATGCTTTACAGTTATTTAAACACAATTAACTAAAACTGGGCTAATGCCAAGGACGCTGAGAGCAGATTAACTGTTTACTACTGAAAAGTGAGGTTGTTAATTGTGGGCAATTGCCAGTTTCTTAAAGAGCCAGTGTATTAACAGCAGCAACTATTTATTGAGATCTGCCTGTGCACAGCACCATGCAAAACATAACACACATGGCCCCACCCCAAGGAATTTACAGTCTAAATTAGACAACCTATGTAATTCACTGGATGACCAAAACAACGGTTTGATCCTCACTAGTGCAGTTTTCTATCTTTATTATTTATTAATTATTATTTAAACATTTCTTTCTTGGGTGGATAAGAGCCCATATGCAAAGTTTTTTTTTAAAACAGAGAAATTTAGATCATCAGGAAAGGGAGAGGAGGATCCAGGCACAAAGGGTAGCACAGAAGGAGCTCTGAAGACAAGAATCAAGAAGGATAATAGAAGCACTAAGGCAGATGGCTGAGGAAGTGCAGAGAAAAGAAGATTCAGGAGGAAATAAATGAATATATAGGCAAGGGTGTAGTTCGGAGCTGGTCTTAGAATTATTGTGATTGGTTTAAAAAAAAAATTACCCTATCCCAATCATAGTCAAATAGTGGGGGAAGAGGAGAAAGAGGCTTTTAAAAGATTTTTGCATCATCCACAGTCTGGCACCCTAAGCAATTGCCTACTGTGCCAACCCGGAAGACTGGCACAATTACCTAGGGCCACAAGAGACTATCATTTGAAGTGTCTTAAATCAAGACTGGATTTCTTTTAAAAATATATGCTCCAGCTCAACCAGAAGTTAGGGGCTTGATTCAGGAATTGTTTGGTGAAATGCTATGGCCTATGATATGCAGGACATCAAGCTAGATGATAAAATTGGTCCTTTCTGACCTTAAAAATCTATTAATCTATAAATCTCCCCAACTTCTTTTTTTTCTGTTCCTGACACTGAATGCTTTTTAAATGATAAATATTGATAATGAAGCAGTGACCAGACTGTATATCACATATTCATCTGCAGCCTGTGTAAAGTCCCTGAAGTATTTATCTAAAAAATAAGAACTATTTGTGCTTGAAGTGCCCCATTTCATTGCCAGTTTTTAAACGCTCACAACCCCCTCGTTCTTGTACACTAAGTATTCTCCTAAAAACTCACTTCTTTCATTAAGCATTCCAGAACTCATCGCCACAGATATGTTGTTTCCATTTATTCTCGCATTTCAACTGTTATTCCACCTGTCATATCAAAGCTAGAATCTTAGGTCTTCAGTGCAAGGACTCCATCTCAACGTAATTGTGAAGTAATGCACAAACTGGAGATACCACATAAAGTTAAACATTACTAATCTGAGTATGTGTTGGGCAATAAACTTGTTAACTGAAAATGTAGCAATACGAGGAGGAAATATCAGATTCAGTAAAAGGTCCTAATTCAGTCTATGGTAATCCTTTTGTAGCAGGACATGAAGGCAAGAGCAATATTAATCCTACAATACATTGTGGTGTTTTTTTTAAAACATCTTAAAATTCCTCCTAAATACAATGGTGCACCAAAAATACTAAACTGTATTTACTCTACTCCAAGAGTAACAATTAAACTAAATTACACGGTGTGGCCATAATCTTTGGTGTGCCAGTATCTACTAAGGTGAAAACTATCTTATTCTGATGGTTCAGAGTGAGTGACTTCTAGTTTACTAGAAGGGTAGAAAATGTTTCTGGAGTGATGAGACAGCAGCTTCACACCTTCACCTTCAAGGACCTACATTATTTCACCTCCACCTATATATATTCTCTCATTTTGACACATTCAGCAGTTTGCAGGATCAGAACCTAAGTATTCTCATTCAGATGCAAGAGAATGACGACGAATTTAACATACTGTGGTCAATGTTTAAGTGAAAATAATTCCTTAAACTGAAATGAATGGGATTACACATGGAAGTAAGAATGCTACTGTTCTCAGGGTAGGCTTGTAGGGTTATACTGGTTAGCACAATGTTTCTCAGCTTTTCCAGACAACTGCACCCTTTCAGAGGTGTGATTTGTCTTGTGTACCCCAAGTTTCACCTCACTTTAAAACTACTTACTTACAAAATCAGACATAAAAATACAGAAGTGTCATAGCACATTACTGAAAAATTGCTTATTTTCTCATTTTTGCCATATAATTATAAAACATATCAACTGGAATATAAATATTGTACTTATGTTTCAGTGATGAGTATACAGAGCAGTATAAACAAGTCACTGTATGTATGAAATTTTAGTTTGTACTGACTTGGCTAGTGTGTTTTAAGTAGCCTGTTGTAAAACTAGGAAAATATCTAGATGAACTGATATACCCCCTGAAATATCTCTGTATCACTCTAGATCAGGGATTTTCAACTGCAGCGCCGCGGCACATTTGTGTGCCATGAAAGGTCCGCATGTGTGCCGCATCAGTGAGCCACAAGTAAATGACAGGAAGTGCTGCGCAGCCAGAACCCCACCTCCGTGACATCACCACAGGCGGACTGCATCCATTTCTCCTCCTGAGTCCCAGCAACCTATGACGTCACGGGACTTCCGGTTTCGTGACTCGGAAAAAAAAATAATGGTGTGCCTTGAAAATTTTAGAACCTTGTCAGTGTGCTGTGAGATGAGAAAGGTTGAAAACCACTGCTCTAGAATCTCCATGCTCTCTTGCCTATGGAGATTAACAAGAAAAAATGTATTTTCCTATCTTGCTTGAATATTTGGTCTTGGCCTACACCAAAATTATGTCAGTGTATGCTGAGGGGATATGTTCACAAATGGATCTATGAGATATTCATTTAGGCCTACCCATCCCAGTTATAGTCCTGTGACCCAATTTTGCTTTTGAAGCAAGGGAGGAACAAGAAGGAGCCTAAACAGCTGGAACCAGTTTAACAATAAAATAGCTTTGTAGACGTTTGACACTAGAACATTGCAGTGTTGGAATGAGCGTGAAACCAAGCTTGCTGGGGGCTGGTACTTAATGTCAAAAATGGTCACTTTTCACCTAAAATTTCCTTGGAACGCTCACCACAGAAACTTATTTGCCCCCTGAATCACGTACACAGCAATGCCAAAAGCACTTCTGGGAAAAGACACTCCCCCTCTCCATCTCCTTCAGGATTGCGGTAAAGTCTACTTTTACTATTATGGTTTTTGTTGTGTTTTATTAGCCAGGCTATCCCAAGGAGACCGGCCATCCAAGACTGAGAAGCTCTCAGAAGATGGCGGGTCTACACAAGCCCAATCCTCCAACCATGGTTTATCTCCCATTATGCATATGTGCTGCAAGCTCATCTACCAATGGGTAGCTGATTTTGAACTCATTACCAAGTATACCCTAATGAGTCAGGCAATCCCTGACTATTCCTAATATTAGGAAGTCTGCACAGGCGCATCTGCCTACCCCCCAAAATCCCATCTGGGCACCTGTACCTATAGCCACTCCTACACTGCCTAGAAGTTAGGCATACCTATCACTGACATCACAGAATTCTTGTACACTTTTAATGTCCGCCTTCATAAAACACTCTTCTTTGGCCTCCAAATGGCTACTTAGGCACCTAAAAGGCTTTGAATATTCTGGCTGTGGCAGTTACTTTCCAAATTTCAGATTTTGCTGAACACATGGAAGGGCAAACTGGAAATGGAAAAAAGCAAGAAAGTGAAAAGCAGATGAAACTTGTTTTGAGGGATTGGAGAAAAAATTCAAATCACAAATTAATTTTAAGAAAACAACAAAAATATTCAATCATGGGTTTCGCACCCTCAACACCAGCAACACAATTGGAAAGGATAAAAAGAAAACAACACTTTCTTCCTATTTTTCCCTTTACACCACTCATAGTGCATTTTTCTTTCTGTGTATTTTACTTACAGAAGCAGAACTAATGCACCCAATCTTAACCTCTTGAAACTAAATGAAAAATTACCATTATGGCATCTCTGGCAAAAAAAATAGCTATAGCCATTCTATTTGCACTCTTTAAAACAGTACATCCTTGTATGTATGTTGTAAGACAGAATGTAGAATCTTTCGAACGGGCAATACTTACTTGTCTCCAAAAAACTTCCTCCAGAACTCTGCAGCATCTGCTTTTGTGATACGAAAGTTGTCACCCTGGAATTGGCCATTAGGAAAGATTGCTTTGATTTCTGACAGCATGTGGCTGAAGATCAGGGACAGCTTTGTAAGGTTTCGCCTGTAATTGCAAGAAAAATAAAAAGGGAAAACCTTAAAATCATTAATAAGTCTTTCAACTTTTGGTTTATTTAAAGTGTTTGTATTGTCATCTGATAAAAGGGAAACACAGAACCCCCAATTCAACCCCCCAGCAACTAAATTGTTAATCCATCTTATTGTATTTTTCATATGTTTTAACATGTATTTGCAATGCAAGTGTTCACATACATGCCACTGACAATTTATACTGAACTTTAAGCTTCATCTTTCAACAGCATATAATTTGATTCTGTTTAGCACCTGTTTGTGATAGCTCATGGGATCTGACAGTTCTTTATCAAAAGAGGAGTTAAATATATTTTAGGATTGTCTAGCCCATCCCTGAACTCTTTAAGTACAGAATATTAGACAACGACTATGGACTTGGATAATTACCAAATACATGTTCATGTGTGACATGTACAACATTTCAGTCCAGTATTGCAGAAGTGTAAGGACAGTGTTAACTGTCCACTCAATCACATCCCACTCATTCTGCCTGACACTTATTCTCTTGATTCTCTTCAGCTTTTCTTTAGTGCAGCTGCTTCCTATTTCTTGTTTTCTTGAGCATGCCTACTGCTAATGTTTTCTTCCTGTTTCCAGGCATGCTGAAAACAAAACCAAGACTTTTGCTACTAGTTCATTCTGTAACTTTTAACACTTCACATCAGTTCATCACCAGCAGCCAGTTAGTTTTGGTGACAAAAATCCCATTTAGTATAGTGAAAGGAACAATGCATCCTTAAACTCGGATCATCTTTTCTTGTGAAAGAATTTTTGGCAAGAGGCTTTGGGAAGAAAAACTCTGCAAGGGTTTTATTGCGGCAATCTCCTTTAACATCCTAGGTAAGAAGGGGTCAAGACTTTTTCCTTTGTGGTAAAGGCCTCAGGGCCAGCCCACAAATGTAGCAGAACTCTGAATAAGTTTTTGTATCTAATTAGTTTTTTAAAATTAAGGTGAGAACCATTTTTAACACACATTAAAAGGCTCCCTTACAACCTCTATAGTGCTGCAAGAAATTAAACCAGAAACATAATAAAAAGTGTATTTACTGACTATCTGTAACCATTTTGTAATTGCTTGTAGCTTTTTTTTTTTTTTTTTTTAAAGAAAATTTAAATTTACTTAAGGATTTTCTAGCCACATGGGAAGTCTAAGGTTCAACTGATGCACTTATTCATGACAAAATAAATATTTTTCAGAATAGAAAGAATATATATGTTCCCTGCTCACCTAACTCAAATAGTTGGACTGATTTCCCAAAGCTTTTCCAAAAGGAAATACACCTTAGGGCTGAAAATAAACATTGAAAATTTCAGCCCAAATAGAAAAATACCGAAGAACTCATGAGGAATTGAAAATAGAGAGTTAAAATGGAATCTGAACTGCAGTTTTTACTCTAGGTTTTGCTACCAGAAAAGCTATAATAAAAATATTTACAATAGAAACACAAGTCATTAAAAAAAAATCTGTAATTTTTGGGCTGCTCTAAATCACACTTTTGGGCTGCTCTAAATCACACTCAGTTGCACAGTCCTCCTAACAGGCTGTACAGCAGCAGGGGACTGCCAGTGTCTAGCATAACGCTAGCCATGGCTCCACCACCATGCTCCCCCAACAGACCCCCCGTGTTGCGGTCAGAAAAAGAAAAGAGGCATCACTGAGCAAACTATACAGATTCTACATCCCTTGGGGATTCCCCTGTGCTAAGAAAAAAGCTGATTAAGATAGCTTTCTGCCTGCCTTATACCACTAATGTAGCGCACAGTAGATGATGGATCAGGAGGCGAGAATATGGTCTATGATGCTTATATTTGAAGGATCAGAAGCTAAAACTAATAGTTTTGTTGTGGTATTTTAGATGAGAAGGCGCATAATGCGCTATCGAAGGGAGGTGTATGGGAGTAAAACTGAGAACTTTAGTGCTTCTTATTTTCTTCTCTTCACCTGGATCTGGAAAAGTTGTTACCACCTCATCCTGTCCCCTCCCCCCGTCCCCAGGAGCTGCATATAGGGTCTCCCTGCAGAGTTGCTGTACCTGAGCATCTGTGCACTCCCTGAATGCTGTGCGAAGGGTTTCATGATAGCCAAATAGCCACACTGGTATTGTACTAAGCATAGACCAGAAAAGAGGCTTCAAATCCAGATTATGTGGCTCCAGAACCATGAGTAACGCACACACGGTCTGCAGCTATTATTTACTGGCTTGGAGGTGTTAATTTCCTCTCTCCAACTGTCCTACAATTCACTTGCATAGTGCCCAAATATTCCTGCTTTTGGGTGTGGTGAATTTCACCCTGGATGCGACTGTCTTTTCTTCTTTCAGGAATTGAAATTGTGGTGATGGGCTGGAAAACAACTGTTTTCTTACAAACGGAGCTCAATTCATTATAAAACATGGTTACCGTTTTCCTGAATTAATTATGGTTAATAAAACATAGTGTAAGAAAGCTAGCCTAGTGGACAGGAAACGACAGATTCCAAAGACCTGTTTTCATTTCCCAGCTCAACCACACCTCCTGTGTGACACTAGGCAAGCCACTTGGTTTTTAATACATCCCTACCTCCACAGGGGTGTTGTGCAGATAAAATCTATTAATGATTGTGAAGCACTCACATGGTCAGGTGCTTAGGGTCCAAAATATTGACCTATTTTAACAATGAACTGGTGCAGAAGACACATTTGGGTTTTTAAGTTCTATCTAGATCCAGACAGCCCTTCATTCCAATGTCCCAAATTCAAATAGGAATTCCATTTTGTACATCACAGAAGGCACAATGCAAGTGAGGACATGACAGTACATCTATTCTACAAGCACTACAGTGGCACAGCTGCTGTGGCCCTGTCACATAGACACTTATTACAGCGACAGAAGGAATTTTTCTATCACTGCAGTAAACCCACACCTTTGAGAGATAGTGGCATGGTTGACGGAAGAATTTTTCCTTTGACCTAGCTGTGTCTACAATGGGGGTTAGGTTGACCTAACTACATCACGTGAGGTATAGCATTTTTCATGCAGGTAGGTCGAATTAAGTTTTAGGTACAGACCAAGTAATTCAAGGCAGAGCAGAGGAAACAGTTTGCAGAAAAGGATCACATCCTTTTTTCCCCCCTGGATTGCCACACTGAGATCAGAAGTACGAATTTCAGTAGTCTTATACCAGAAAATAGTTACTCTCTTGTAATACTTACGAGTATCTTGCCACTAATTGATTGTGTGTAGGCTGCATGACTCAGTCCTCCCCCATATCATCTGCCACCTGTCTAACACCTACTGCAGATGCAAATATTCCTCCTCAGGGTCAGCCTGATCTCCACTACATACACAATTAGACTTTTCCATTGCCAGTTCAGGCTGAATTTCCACAGCCCACCTGAACCCACCCAGTATCTCCAATTCTACACAGATAGTTTTCTAAAAGCACTGACGCAGAGTGAATTCGTGTTCTGGAAATATGTTTTGACAAAACTCTGCATGCTGCGGCATAGGTTGCATTGACCATATACATCTACTATAGATAACTATGAAGGGTCAATTTTTCAGTTGATGTAAGTTGGCATTGTTCCCTTGAAGCTCATGATGATCAATGTAGTTCTACCAACTTACACCAGTTGATCTTCTCCCGAGACTATTTTTTCATTTCGAACTGTACAAGTACCTAAATGTTCAAAGCAATTAGCCTACACTATGAAGCAATTGCTTGTCAGAAACAGTTTTCTAAAACAAAGCCATTTGAGAGAACAAATAAAGCCTGAAACCAAAACAAGTACTGAGTCTGTTTGTAGTATATCACTAACTGCTGAACCAATTTTCCCTTCAAATTTTAAAATATTTTAAAAATATTTTACTCTCAGGCTGAAAGGAAGCCTGCATACACTTCAGCCCAGAAGGAATTTTCACCACTCAGTTATAAGCATTTGAAAATCGGGCTTAATAAAGAAAATATTAGGTCTCTCAATCATAAAAGCTAGAGTGGCACTAGAATGTAATAAAGATTTCTAAAGCAAAGTTCTACCCCACAATTTCTATAAGAAATTTAAAGCATGCTTGGCATGTGATGACATTCAAAACTTGGCTGTGTCAACATTTCATGCGGCACATGGAAGCAAGTTTTATTTTATGGGAGGTGGTGTGGTCCAAATGAGACAGCACTAGACTGGGTGTTGGGAGGCATGGGTTCCATTCATAGCTCTGCCACTGATCTGCTGTATGCTGGGTAAACTAGTACACTTCTGTGCCTCTCTGTTTCCTCATCGGTGAAGTGAGAATAATGATAAACACTTCGAGATGAATTGATCAAAAAGCCCCAGAGAGTACACTCATCACCACCATCGTCATAGTCATTAAATAAGACCACTATATACAAAGATATCCAAAGCAAAGTAGAGGTACCCATGCCTTCCTCTGTCTTTGTAATTATTGAACTTTTATTACAGATAAATTGATAAACTGTATTTAGACCTATGCAAATAAACTGAACAAAACACATCTGCCTACTTATAATTTTCTTTAGAGTCCATTCTTGTCACTTCTATGCAGACAGCTTTTATTGCATGCTACCAGTTGTCTCTTAATTAAAGTAACTGCTCTGCCTCTCATTTTGCAATAAGTATCTATATAGTTTTAGAAACCTCCAACAGTGTATAACAGAATTCAGATTCCCTAGGAGCCAGAACATGAATGACAGATTGTTTCCTTGCAGTGATGTCATGCTGAAAATTAGATGACTGTGAGGTTGCTTCTTTTGATGCATTTAATAAATGATTTTTAGCTTTGCAAAAGAGTAAATATTATTTGTTAGGCAACAATCTACCACAGTAAGAGCTGTGATCACTACCAGCTTTTCAAGTTCAAAAAAATGCAACACAATCCCCTTTACCATAAGAAAAGCCAACGGAGTGAAGTCTATTAGATCTAGAATGTCTTTTGATCAAGTCTGATCAGCAACAAATTTTTTTTTGTAAATTGTCTAGAACAAAAATAGGTCAATCTACTACTACAGAAAAAATAAGCCACTGTATAATATTTTTATTTAGAATACATATATACATAAAGACAGCTCAGTGAACTTGGAAAACTGCAAGTCATAAGTGTTTGTGAACTCAGAAGCAAGTCTGGAGAGCATTCATAAGGTGAACTGTTGATTTATTTATTTAAATCTAAAAGATAAAAAAGCAAATTGACAAAGTTTTAAAATTCAAAGCACACACAAAGCTCACTTTCCCATGATAAGTTATTTGTAAAACAAGCATTTCTGGTCTATGTGTTCCAGATACAGTAAAACACACAGGATATTGCACACAGCAACAATAAGTGAGGAAGGATGGTTTTAGAATTAGAGCACAGAACTGGGAGTCAAGAAAGCTTGGATCCTCTATCCCTGGCTCTGCTTATCCACCATCCCTATATGACCATGCACATCACTTAGGGAAACTGAGGACCAATGGCTATCTGTAAAGAGGTGATAATACTTTTTTACCTCATAGGATCATTGAGAGACTTACTAACAAAGAGCTCAGTGTAAGCTCAAAAGCGTGTCTCATTCACCAACAGGAGCTGGTCCAATAAAAGATATTACCTCACCTACCTTGTCTCTCCTCATTAATGTAATATATTAATTTTTGGATGTTCAGTTACCATGGTGATTAGAATCATAGAAATGCCAACATTAACTGTGGCTCTCCTACCAATGTCTGAGAATTACTTTCCCTTTCCCTTTGCCCCCACCTAAACAAATTCCTTCAATCCCGGCCATCTTTCTTCCCGCAAGAATAAAATGTGGTTTCCTTCTCACATGAATGCCAGGCTGTCAATCACTAACTGCCAATGCTGTAAAAAATGCTATGACCAGCACTGTACTGGAGTTTATCGATATATTACCTATGATGAATGTTAGAATATATACATCAATCACAGAATGGGGCTGTCACAGTCTGTGATACAGGTCAGTTAACATTTCACTTTCTGCAACCCAATGCCACTCTGGCCCCACTCTCATTCCTTCCTCCTACTCACCTAAAACTTTCTCCTCCACTTACAGACAGAAAAACAGAAGGGGGTGGAGGAACAGGAGACAAAACCAAAGTTGGACCAGTGTCTCAATACCTGTAACTGTAATTACTGGATGCGTGGGATATATCAATCTAAGCCTAAAAAATTATTCCTACTTAATTTGTTGGAGAAAGTGAAGACAACTGAGAGTCCCTGCCCGTATGCCCTGGGAGAGAAAATCCTTTCAAACCCATAACTGGCAGTCAGTTCAACTCTGGGATGTGTGCAGAGATCACTTTTTAAAGCATGGGAAGAGGGGGAGCATGGCACAGTGTCTCAGGTATGGGTCTAGGAGTCAGAATAACTGGGGTTCTAATTCTAGTTCTGCCAATGAGTCATTCAAATACCTCGGTGAGAGGGGCCTAAGGGAGTTGCTGAAACAAAGGCAATCGCTCACCATTGTTACCTAACACCTGCATTCTTCCCTTCGGCATAATTTTAAAACAATTTTAAGGCCTCCCTTATTGGTGTTTCTTCCCTTTTCTTGTTTCTATAGAAGGAATGATGAAAAGAAAGAGACCCAAAAGGAAGCAACAAGGTAGGCAAAGAATGAAAAATCTATGACATCGGAAACTCAGACGAGTACTGCTTCTTTCCTTAGCATCTCTACTTCCCCATTCACAAATTGCTGTGGTATTTGTGCCTGTCTATCATTCCTGATCAGGTCTTTTATCAGTGGATCATATATGTGGGGTGACTAAAAAGGAGCCATTCCATACCCGAAAATAAACACACCTTTGTTAACAATAATCATTAAAAGGTTCTCCTGAAGTCTTACAGCTTTGCAGCCCACAAGCCAAAAAGCTTGATTATCCAGAGATTAAACATTACACAGCTTCCCAAAAACAAAAATTAAGGCTGTTGAAGCAGTTCCTGCATCTCTGCCTAATGTATCTGTAGGAAAAGCCCTTGTTGCCACTATACCAGGTGACCAGATAGCAAGTGTGAAAAATTGGGACAGAAGGTGGAGGGTATATAAAGAAAAATCCCCGAATATCGGGACTGTCTTTCTAAAAATCAGGACATTTAGTCACTCTACTACTATACTATACAGCAACACTATTCATGGGATGAAAATACAGAATCACTACTCTCTCAAACAAAGAACCGTAACTGGAGTTTAACTCAGTCCTCATAAAATACAATAGTTTAAAATTAGTTCAGTTTTGTGCTATTATCCAAAAACCTGAACAATTTTCCCCACAAATGGCCAAAACCTCTTTATACTTTTACAGAATGCAGCAAAAGTTAACAAAAAACCTAGAGTGCATTTGCCATGGAAACAAGAATGAAGCTTTGGGTGTTGACTAAAATTGATTTTGTGGGAAGATTTCATAGCTCAAGTAAGGGGAAATATATATGGAGCCTTTCACCTTCAGGTCCCCTGTTTAAATCCAGACCATAAAACAGTATCACACTTATCTGATGGTCTATATGATAATGGTTAGCAGCCTTAGTTCAGAATAATTGTCAAGCAGCCAGGTCATTAAAACCTCCACTATTCTTTGAACTCATATCAATAGTGTAAAGAAGACAAACACTGAATGCCTATGGAAACCGAAGTGTGTACTTAACTCTTCTCCAGTCACACTAATAAACAGTGATGGAGTAAGATGGGGAAAACAAACAATGCCATGATGTATGTTGTAGCTTTAATGTGTGTATATTTCTCTCTCCCTCTCTCCCTCCCCCTCCCTTCCCTGTATAGCTGAACACATACCATACACCAAAGTAATGTTAAACAAGACACAAAGACTTACTTTGTCAGTATGTTAGGTAAGTAATAGTTTACAAAGACGACATTTGACAATTAGCCAAAATTAACATCCTAGTTAAAATAGGGGAAAAATTCAAACTCAAATCCAGTAATTCATACTGACTACATAAATGGTTTAATATTTACAAGTCTAAATACTTTGAAAATAGTCAATCCCGTTATGTCATAGGTAACAAACTAAGCACCAATAGATTTATTGGTTTTATTACAGCAGCTTTTAACTGATCTGACTATTAAATGGTCTACAGAACACACATAATTTAACATAACTAAAGCTGACATGACTAGAAACAGCATGCTGGAAGTGGATTTGTTTAGCTCTATTCACCAGTCTAACAGTCAACTATTATTACACTCTTCTACTCATCAAGTTACTTAGAATCACTCTTTCTGCTCTTCTTTGCACTCCTTTAGACAGCCTTGTTTAAAATGGATACTAAGATCTGAATGTATTAATTTAATATTGATTTATGTGGTAAGCCAAATGATGTATCTGTAAACAATTCTCAAGTTTGTCCACAGTGCTTGAAAAATTAGGATGTGTATTCTATTTACATACTGATTGAAATAAATAAATGAATATGTAGAGATGTGAAAATAATGTTTGAGGTGACATTAAACAGGTTTATTTACAATTATCGCAACCAGCAAGGGGAAAAAAAGATTTCTCTAACATGCTATCAGCTTACAGGAGAGCTGTATTTCACTACAGACAATATAAAACCTTTCAAATGGCATTGCTGAAGTGAATTATGTTGGCACAGCACAGACCATATCTACCTATGTGCTTTTATAGTAAGTGCTTAGCACAATGGTGCCCTCATCTTGACTGAGACATTTGGGTGCTACTGAAATACAAATAATATATAAATACCAATATATTATAGTCAGGGTTGTAAGTGTCATTTGTTGTTATTAAGGTTGCCCAACACTTCCCATTACAAAACCCTTTTTTCAGTTGCTTATAACTCTGACAGACTATCTGCTCTGAAATTTTAAAGGCTGGGTGTATCCCTTAGTAAATTTTTGGGGCAAAATTTAAACCCAAGTGGTTTTATAATTTCTAAGAATGCAGCAAAGGTAAAGAAGTTCATTGAGGACCTCACTGAACCATGAATGCCTATTTTCAATAAGTCTTGGAACACAAGGAAGTTCCAGAAGACAGGAAGAAAGCTAATGTTTTGCAAATTTGTAAAAAGGTAAACGGGATGACCAAGTAACTATAGGCCCATCAGCCTGACATCAATCACAGGCAAGATAATGGAGCAGCTGATATGGGACTTTATGAAGAATGAACTAAAGGAGCACAATGTAATTAATGCAAATCAACATTGGTTTATGGAAACTAGATTCTGTCCAATTAACTTGATATCTTTTTTGATGAGATTACAAGTTTTTTTGATGAGATTACAAGTTTTTTTGAT
>ML675610.1:4303093-4514610 GCA_007922155.1 Mesoclemmys tuberculata
TTGATGAGATTACAAGTTTTTTTGATGAGATTACAAGTTTTTTTGATAATGGTAATATTGACATAATATACTTAGACTTCTATAAGGTATTGGACCTGGTGCTAAATATTACAACGATATAAAATTAACATGGAACACATTAAATGGATTAAAAACTGGCTAAGTGAGAGTTATCAAAATTTAAGTGTAAATGGGGAATAGTCATTGATGGGATCTGTTTTTCAGTGGGGTCCCACAGGGATTGGTTCTTGGCCTATATTATTTAACATTTTTATCAATGACCTGGAAGAAAACAAAATCATCACTGACAGTTTACAGATGACACAAAAGTTGGAGGAGTGGCAAATAATGAAGAGGACAGATTACTGATTGAGCGATCTAAATCACTTGGCAAACTGAGCACAAAAAATATGCATTTTAATACAGCTAAATGTAAATGCATGTATCTGGGGACAAGGAATGTAGGCCATACTTACAGGATGGGAACTCTATCCTGGGAAACAGTGACTCTGAAAAAGATTTGAGGGAGTGGTTAATCAGCTGAACACAAGCTCCCAGTGTGACACTGTGGCCAAAAGAGCTAATGCGATCCTGGGATGTATAGCCAGGGGAATTTCAAGTAGGAGTAAAGAGGTTTTTTTAGCCTCTGTTTGTCACTTTGTCCAGTTCTGGTGTCCACAAAAAGGTTGTTGATAAATTGAAGAAGGTTCAGTGAAGAGCCACAAGAATGATCAAAGGATTAGAAAGCATGCCTTAAAATGACAGATTCAAGGAGCTCAATCTATGTAACTTAAGTAGTGAATTAAGGGGTGACATGATTAGTCTATGAATAACTCCTTAGGGAACAAATATTGAAAAATGAGATCTTCCATCTAGCAGAGTAAGATATTACATGATCAATGTCTGACATGTTCAGACTGGAAATAAAGTATACATTTTTAATCGTGAGAGTAATTAGACATTGAAACAATTTACCAAGGAGTGTGGTGGATTCTCCATTACTGACCGTTTTTAAATCAAGACTGGATGTTTTTCTAAAAGATATACTCTAGAATTACTTTGGGGAACTTCTATGGCCTGTGTTATAATGAAAATCAGACCAGATGATCACAATGGTCCCTCCTAGAGTTAGAATCTATGAAAACTGTTTTGCTCACCTTAAATTTTGGTGAGTTTTTGTTTGTGGGTTGATTTTTTTAAAGTCATTAGTGCCCCCTTTGCAGCAAGGACTTGAAATTTGGCAAGGGGGAGAGGGATGGCCTTTGTGTCAGAGATGTAGCTTTTGCAATCCCAGTGACAATATGCTCCAATTTGGTCAAGTTTAAAAGCCCTTGAAAAACAAAACTTGTAGAGACTTTCGAAGGCCTGGTCTACACTGGCAATGGAAGTCAATGTAACGTCACTTACTTCGATCTCCGAAAGCCTGTGTCTACACTGCATGCAACCTTAATTAACCTCTCTTATGCACAGGTATTATCATAGTCTTTAATTACATGATTGCATACTATTTTTTGCAAGAGGTTCCCTGTCTCATTCAATGAACAAGATAGATTATGCACATAGGAGATGTGTAGTGAATGAGACTGTTGTCTGTAGGACCCCGACCTCATTTGTTGGAGAAGTTGGAAGATGTATAGTGAATGAGACAGTGCACTGCAAGAAGGAAAAGGAAAGCCTCAGGTTAAGGTAGCTGGATGCTATCCTGGAGAACTGGATTCTATCCCTGCCTCTGCCACAGATACTATAAATGCATGTTTATAGTCACACTGTTACATTTCAAGAGAACCATTTTTATTTCAAAATTCCTCTGTGACTCTTTCACATGATGGAGACAACTCAGCCAATGAACTACACATATATGATACCGCAGAAGAGTGCTTCGTCTTTTTTTCATGGTCTAGGATACATTACATTTATCTGAATAGGAGTCCAAATGGGTAAAAATATTTCTAAATAACCCAGAGAAATATCATCATCCAGCAAGCCACACTCACAATTCCTAGATTTAAAGATAGCTATAGAGTATACATAAAATTTCCCATTGTTCAGAGCTCCGTGTATTTATTATAATCAAATCCACTTGAAATCATTCATTTAAAGTTTAAAACATTTTCCCCCATTACATTTTATGAGGCTTGGATGAAGTTTGCGTGTCAAATTCAGTAACAAAAATCTAAGGGTTACACATCGAAGCTGTAACTCCAAAAATCTACAAGCCAATCTCAGCATATTGAGTGTTTCATGATCTGACGAGGTTTTAGAAGGCTATCGTAGAATGGTGCACCTGGCAGTTAAGAGTTCTATAGAAGTAACAGAGGTATGCTATGTTTGGACACAAAAGCTGCAGCGAGGTCCAGCTGACGTGCTATATCCTGAAACCTGGGAAATGGGCAGTGTTAAGGGAACAAGAGGACTGACCAGCTTCATTTCCTCTAAGATACATTTAACGTCACAGGTATAGTGATCAAACCAAGGGGATGCATGATGGTAAAGGACATGGTAGCTGGGATTTGCTGGGAAAGGGAGTAGCCTGGGGAAACAGAGTCCCAAGAACTATAAGGAGAAAAGGTTCCCGCCTGAGGGTCAGGAACAGACACATCAAAATTCTGAGTTGCAAACTGGAAACTTTTGAGTTTTATTCACCTATAATTCTAGTATGTGAAGTTATGAAAAAATATATGCACTAATGTGAACAGAATTTTAAACAGTCAAAAAAGTTACCTGGAATAAAATTCTTTCAATAAATTTTTTTTTAAAAAAAAAGCATAAAACTTGTCAGAGTTGCACCCAATTCTTACTCCCATGAGGTAAAACACCATTTAAGTTTTGGTCAGCATTAAACTTCACTTTGATACTTTCCTTTTAAAAACTAAACACTTCATGGTGATTATGGATTCCTGGATGTATTTGCTAGGCTCTCGCAAACAAATTAAATTGCTATGAAAAAGGACCTTAAAACCAAGGATGACAGAATTTTCTGTCAAAAGCCCAAAACATTTCAGTTCTTGCTACTAAAGCATACAAGATCAGGGAAAGTGACAGACATCAATTCCTGTGTTTCAAGCTAAAAGTAAAAATATTAAATCACTGGACACTAAAATCCAATGGTTAGTTTCTAAACCGTAACAGTTTTGTGGATCACCTTAAACTTGCTTTAGCTCTTTTGAACTGTTTACGTAGCATTCTTCCCTGCCACCTGCAAAGTATGGAAAACCATTTATTTAAGTTAAGCTTATGGCAAAGGGTATACAAGCATGGGGTTTTTTTTGAACTATCACTGCAATGGCTCCAAATTGCTTTTGCGTTGTGGTTAAAGAAGTATGTGTATTTTAGTAACAAGGGGATGAATAACTTCATGATCAACATTTTCAGTTACTTGCACTAACAAAACCTTTTCATGCTTCAGGGCATCACTGCTGGGGTGAGGAAGGAATGTTAATTTCCCATGTGCACTGTGCATTCAATTCCCACATTTACTTTCTGCTACATGTAAAGCCTTTATATTTGTTGTGTGTGAGGAGAAAAGCAGATGAGGGTCTTCCTGTCTGTCGTATGAGGAGTAGGTCTTTGGGTCATTGCAGATGCACAAGGGTTGGGAGGGGAAGAAATCATTTTTTACTTTAGTGCACTAGCAGTGGAAGATTCCCAGATACTGTTCAAGAGGGCCATGGGCATTGATTAGCATGCCAAGGAGGATGGCCTGATAGTAAAGGGGCACGGAACACAAGATGACCTTGGTCCTGTTCCCAGCTCTCTCGCTCACATGCTGTTTGACCTCGATCAAGTCACTTCACCTCTCTGTGCCTGTTCCTCTTCCCATCCTTTTTTTAGACTGTAAGCCTTCTGGGGCAGGACTGTTTCTTTCTGTGTGTTTATACACCGCCTAGTGCAACAGGGCTCAGATTCTGGTTGGGCCTCTAAATATACTGTAATACACGTACTTGTTGTTATTACAATAGTCAGCCCCTGTACATATGCTACAGCACATACTGGTAGAAACCAGTGCAGCTTCTTTCTTGTACAGAGGTCAGAAGACCATAGCATATATTCCCTATGCCAACAGGAAGTTTCTATGCTCAGCTCAGACCTCTCTGGTCCAAATAATAAGAGCAAGATTTTGCCTAATATATTTTCAAACGTTGTTTGATTATGACAATCTAAATATTTTATGCTATTTTCCATTGCGTTAATACTCATCCATCAAGTAACTAAGCAATAACCACTAAGCAGGGTATTTCCTGTGAGTTAATGAACTGGCTAGTTCATTACCTGCCAGAAAGGAAAAGCAGAACAGTGATTATAATAAGCAGCGTAAACACAAAATAAGATTAACAACTACCCTGTATTCCTGTTCTGTTGCATTTGCAGGTGTTTGTTCTGCAGGAAGTACCGTATACTGTAGTTCTGCCAGTGAGATCAGGGCATTTTTAGCCACATTTAGCACTTAAACAGAAGTCTACAACTTCAAACCACTGTAAAAACAATTTACTCTTCACTACACCTCTGAGAGATGTAACTATTATCCTTATTCTACCAAAACAGATACTGAGACAGAGAGAGATGAAGCAAGCTGCTCAAGACCAAAAAGAGTCACAGACAAGTGTGACAACTTCTGAATTTCTGGATCCCAGCTTTAAGCCCTGACCTTTAAACCATGCCACCTCTCATAATAGGTATGACAGAAATGTACTAGGATTTAAAATTCAAGTTACATCCCCTTCCCCAAAATGAATTAGGCAATTAAGATTTTTCCAAGAGGGATTCAGGAAGAAGATTAGGCCTTGCCAATCTTGGAAGATGAGGAAAGAGTATGGTCTCAGAGCTTATTAGAACACAAGCAGTGAAAGAAGGCCAAGTCTGCTTGAAGACAATTGGTGAAAAGACATCTAATGCTCTACAAAACAGCTTTGGGATGGAAGGTGCATGGAGGACAGGCAGGATTGCTGGTAGGAGGCCTCTTGATATAAATCCCAACCCCATAATACAGAAAAAAGGGAGATTAGGCATCCAGAAGACAAATTATCTGTGCCATCAGCAATGGGGATTGAGAAGGGAACAATGTGGGATGCTGGGAGAAAGGGGCAAAAAGTGATATGGGAGGAGGAAGGGAGACAACATTAGGTTGGAAAATGTGAAGATGGAAAAGGGAATAGAGAAGATGCTATTCAAAAAAGAGTGACGGACAGAGAAGTCTGATGGGGAAAAGTGATACAAGGATAAATAAGGAGTAATGAGAAGAGGAAAAAAGCTTTTTATATCAAAGAACATTTTTAAAGCGTTTTTCTTTACATTTAATCCTCTTAATTGCACCTGTGGTGCCAAAAAAGATTTATTTGCTAGCCGTGAGAACAGATAAGTAATAAGAGTAATTTAATGGTAACTGTTAATTAAAACAGATTCAAACATTCATGACATCTATTGCAGTGAATACTAACAAGAGTATAAACAGTATTTTTTTTTTAATCTTATTTTGACTTTTCTATCTTTTTTTATATATGCCAGAACCACTTTCAGGAGCGCAAAAACAGAAATAAACAGAGCAATAGATCATTGATACAGAGTAGTTCTTCAGCAATGCAGTAGACTAGCTGAACTGAACTCACCTCAAAAATGCCAGACCAGTCTTCTTCCTAAAGCAGGTATTTAGCACACTTTGGGGACAAGAATTTTAAAAAACCAGTTACAGGAGCAATCACAATCACCTCCTTGCCAGGAGGGCAGGACAAGCAGTTGCTGATGCCTGGAGGAGCTGCAGCTCAGCGAGAGCAAGAGCGAGAGAGAACTGGCTCCCAAGGGCTCTGCTTTGGCGGAGAGAGGTAGGTACCGGCTCTACACTGTACCAGGGACAACCCTCCCCATCCCCACTGTGCCTGTCCCCAGCCCCCGCTTTGCTCTGGGGACCCCCCCCCCCAACAATGCTCTTGTCCTTCCCCTACCACCCCCTTCCCCCCCCCACTGTGCTCTTGGCCCCAGCCCCTGCCTTCTTCTGGGGACCGACATTCCCCTTCCCCCCATCAAAGACAGTGCCTGTGTCCAACAACTGTTTTTTAAAATCACACTCCATGGGGTCACATAAATATGTTTGGTGCCGGGTCCACAAAAAGGTTAATCCAGCCCTGGTCCAGGCCAACATTTTCAGAAACGGCCAGAAATTTTTGGTACGTCAGTTTTTGGGTACCCAACCTGAGACGTCTTGGACATGATTTTCAGAGGTACAGATTTACACATTTCTTTCGTCCACTTCAAATAGGGGTAATGACTAGTCAGTGCTTTCTGAAAATCTTGGCACCCAAAAGAAGCACTACGGAAAGCAGGGTGTGGGTTGCATGATGCAGTGTTCCACAAGCACAAGTTTGGAAAATGAAAAAAACCAAACTCAAAACAGGAAAGAAATTTGTTTGCACACTTTTGGGAGGGTATTACAGCAATGGTAACAACACCCATTTAGCACAGTCCAGTAGTTCAAGTAGGTAAGAAACTCATTCAGCATGAAGACACTGGGGAAATTTATTTGAAATTCAAATTTTTTTAAAAAGATGGTTGGCCTTTTGAGCTTTAGGCTAGATGACAGTCAGTTTGTGATACCAGGAATGTGAGTCAAATGTGAAGTCCTGCCCATATTGGAACTACTGTTGAATCTTGTTACCTGCAATGATTGCTAAGGGCTGACTTACAGAGAACCATAGTTGACAGCTTTCTAACTCTATTAGCAGTTTTAGTATCCAGGCTCTCTCTCTCCCTCTCTCTCTTTTAAAGAGCTAGGTTAGCTGAAGGCATGGTATAGACTATTTTCCAAGTTCCAGGAAGACAACAGTTTTGACCTTATCTCATCTTCGCGTACACATATCCTGTTTACAAACTCATTTGGTCATTACAATATTTGAGAATAGTTTCAAATAGTGACAAGCTCAGGGGTGGGCAATGCTTCAACAACTGTAAGCAAGTGTACAGCCTGCTCCACTAATAGAGTACTAGTGACAGTATTTATAATTTAAACATTACCAAAGAAAACAAACAATGATTAATGCCTAACGAACAGTTTGCAGTAGAATATGCTTATCACAGATCAAGCAGAGCAGGCAACCTGACTATTTCAGTGGCAGCCAGGAGATCAGTGAGCTGTGAAAGCATTTGAGGTTAAATATTAAGGGACAAAAGGTGCAGTATGAGGCTGTCTTCACTGCTACAAATAAATAAATAAATAAATAAAAAGAATTTTACCCCAGGCTAACTAATTTGCAGTACCTATCCCTCTGAAGATCGAAGTGGAGACAAGGCACTGAAGATTTTACTGCAAGGTAAACAAGACAAGATCAACCTCAGATGGGAGAGGGGAAGTATAGTGCTGAACTTGCACCAAAGTCTACAGGTGCCTTGTCTGCATATGCATTTTACAGTGAGATTGCTATCACATTAGTTATCCTGCTGTAAAACCACTGCCTTTTTGACAGCGAAGAGATAGCCTAATCCTGTTTCCACCGAGTTCCACAGCACAGAGATGGGCTGGAATTCTGTGACAGCCAGGGAGACCCACTGAAATCCTCCCCTGTACATAACCACTAGAAGGCAAGTCAAGACAACACCCTCCCCGGTGAAAAGGAAGACTCCATGAATCAGGATCCCTTCAGACCTTTAAAAGATAACATCTGGGAGGCACAATGCATGTGCAGAGCCTCTCTCTCTCCCCGCCCCTGGCCCCCCCCCCCCACGAGTAAGAACTGCAGGACTGACTCTAGAGTAAAGCTCATATAGTACACGTGCCTGAAGTGCTGTTTGCGCCTGCATTTATAAAGGAGAGAACTGGTCATAAGCAGCATTTAAAGAATGATCAATTAAATTGTAGTTCAATAGTTCACTGAAAGTGTTCTGTGGATTGTCTTAAAATAACTGATTAATTACAAGAGCTACCGTTGCCTGAATAGGTGCAATTTTATAATTCTGTCAATGGTAATTATAGACGCATTTGTTTCCGCTTTGGCAAGGACAGATACTACAAAAGGAGCATTGGATGGTTGTCAGTTCACTTCCAAATAAATGATTTGAAAACCTTTTAGAAAATTTGAACATTTCTACTGAAGTGTTCAATGGTGATATATATATATATATAATATATATATATATAAATAACCTGTTCATAAGAAAAAGAACCATTAAATTTAAAATATTAATGATAAATTTCTTTCCAATTATTGTCACTTACAGAAACAACAAAAAAATCAGACAAATACAACATGCAGGTAGTGGAAGGTAGGTTAAAAAAGGATGAAGTAAAAGTAATCAACTAGACCAGTGGTTCCCAACCTTTTAGGCTCAAGGGCCACAGATATAACTTTTACAACCCTGAAGGGCCACCAGTCCAGCCACCACCAGCAGCCCCCCATACTCCCCACTGCAGCCAGATGGAAGGAGTTCAATGAGGAGAGAGGCACCCTCCTTGCTAATCTCCCATCCCTCTGGCTGCAGCAGGGAAACCACATCTGTCCTTTAGCCCTGTGTGCTCACCTGGGTCTGTAGAGGCAGTGGCTCCCTTCTGCAGCCAGGGGCACAGGAGATCAGTGCTCCCCTCCCTCTAGCTGTAGCAGGGACCCCAGAGCCTATGGACCAAGGTGGAACACTTTTCCGTGCTCCCTGCTACAGCCAGAGGGAGGCAACCGCTGATCTCCCATCCCCTTGGCTGCAGCAAGGAGCCTGCACCGGTCTTGTAGCCCCACAGCAACCGGCTCCACCTGGGTTCTTAGACAGTGGCTCTCTTCTGCAGCCAGCAGGAGATGAGCAGCTAGCCACTTTGAAAGCACCCGTGGACCACAGGTTGGGAACCACTGAACTAGACTGACCATAGATAAACCATTTTGACTCATCAGCTCACTTCACAGAAACAGACAAATATTCCTATGTAACTAGATACCAAACACATGACTTGAATATTGATAATGGCTTCAAACAGGTAATGGGGGCAAGGGAGGAGAATTTACTTACTGGCTTTAGATGGGTAACAGACCAAGAATCCTTGTATGCCTACCCCAAAATGCTATTCTGTTTCTTCCCAGTATATTTTAATCTTCAATACACAGCACAATGCCATCTTAATTTGCCTGGGGATTTACCAACCGCAGATGCAATTAAAAAAATAATTTGGCTATTGTGTACTAAGCATTACATTAACTATTTTTTGCAAGAAAAAAGTTAATGCACTGTCTCTTGCTTCAGCTATTCCTTTTCTTCTTCTTGTACTCCATTTCCTTTCTTATGTGTCTTTCATAGTCTCAGTGTTTTCTTCAGAATATGTTCTATACTAACTTTAAAAATTTCTTTCAATATGTGTAAAAGAAAGAGATAAGAATGTTTAAGTAATGGATTGGAAGAATGAAGTAAATTAGGTATCTCTCCTATGAACTTAAAAGATCCTCCTTGTAGTTCTAAATGCAAATCTAAGATGCACTGATACTATCTTCCCATGATGACTTGTGAGGTATGAAGTTGACAGGACTGGAAACAAGCTAGTGGCCACTTTCCTTCCTGAAGCTAAAAATAGAAACAAGAATGGTTTGTAATTGCTGAATCTACACAAGACATTAGAACCTCGAATGGTTGCTCTGGTTGTTCATTCCCAGGCTCAGATACCTATACACTTAGCATATGTAGGCCACATAACACTCAATATTGGAAATGTACCTAAAACACTCATGAAAGTGTAAGAAAACTCTTTTCTCTGTGCAAGTGTCAACCATGATAGCAATACCTGTGCTCTGGGAAGTACAGGGTACTGGTTCATTCCCACCCCAGGGGCACAGGGCATCAAAGGAGGGCAGGGCCACATAGTTCAACCCCTGCACCAGAACATATGGCACAGAGTCAAGTGCACTGGGAAACCATCTGATCTAAGAGAGCATAAAAGATTTAATGGGAACATCTGATTCATTTTACATGTAACATTCTTCTTATAATTAGTTATGTAGATAAAACATCTGAAGTATGTTGAGCACTTTATATTCTCAAACAGTTCAAGTGACACTGGGTTGAACTAAGGGGTTTAAAAGTTTGTTAAAATTGATATGCTTGATTTAGCTAAACATTGATACTGGTTTCAGCTGTACCTTTGATATGTTTGGGAGTAAATAATAATAAAGATTTAGTTCCTTAATACTATGGAAGTGAAGACTTTGAACAAGATTTCCACAGACAAAGTAAGTTAACAATTTGGTCACATTAAATCAGGATAGCGCAAAACCATGAAAGATGTATTTGTGCTGAATTGAGCACTGAGGCCCCCAATTCAGTAAAGTACTTAAGCACCATGCCCCAATTATTTCAATGTGACTTAAGCATATGCTTAAGAGCTAATGGCTAGAGATGAACTTAAACCCATTTTTAAATGGCTTGCTGACTTGCTGAGTGCAAAAACTTCCAGATTCACCTGTAACAAAGTAAATACTAATTCAACTCAAACTTCTCTAGTTTCTGCCTCAACTCTTGGTGTTCATAACCACAATGGTATCAAGAGAAAAGTAATCAACACAAGGGGGGAGAAGCAGCTATTTGGTTTTGGTTTTTGTTTTTAATTAGTGGTGTGAAATGCTGGTATGCACCTATTCCAATAAAAATCTACTGGAAATTTTTCAGTACAATAGAGGATTGAATATTTGTTCTAACATAACAAATCCACTTAAGCATCCATTTAAAATACTATATTATTCCAGTGAAGATAAAATGTAATTGTCGTGACACAAATATGCAGCATTTTACATAAAATTACATATGTGCTTTTTATGTAAATAATCAAGACATTATGTGAGAGAATATCAAAACCAGGAGGAAAGCATCAGGTTTTGATAAAGATGGAAACATTCTAGGATTTATATAGTATTAAATACTATTCTAAATTAAACTAGAGCAGTTTCTATCCCCAAAAGGGAGAAATGTTGGCCTTCAGGCAGGCCATAAGGGACTCATTATTGCTGTTGATTTTACATGGAAGGTGCTCGGATAATGTACTGATGAGTGGCAGTATAAAATTCTAAGATGGAGGATGAATATATATATTTTCTCCATTAGATGCACGCATGCACATGCACACATGATTTCTTATCCAATTATCCTTAATGATTTTTTAAAAGGATTAATACAAATCAAACTCAAAATAGCAACAATACCTACCATAAGAGTTGCTGTAAAATGAAAGCAACATTATGAAATAAAATATTGCTTAAATTGTTAAGACTGTTATTCGAGCACGTTTATTGAAACATTTGGCAGAAAAGACTCACAAGGCCTTTCTTCTTCCTTCAAAATGGCATGGTCATTTCATCATATTCTTACTTATCAATTTTCTCATTCCAACATGCACACCATTTGAAGACACAAACCCTTTAAAAAGTGGGAGTAGCACATGCTTGGATTTCCAAAAGAGCTCAAGGAAATTAGGCACCAACTCCCACTGAATTTTGACAACCCCCCACCCCAAATTTGATCATTTATTATTATTTGTATCAGGTAGTAGTGTCTATAGCCTCAGTCATGGACCAGGACCCCATTTGTGCTGGGTTTGTACAAAGAGAACAAAAGAGATGGTCCCAGCCTCAAAGAGCTTACAAGAGAGACAACAGATACATACCGACGGGAGCATATGTGAAGAATGAGACAACACTGGTCAATATGATAGATGATGACAGAGCCCACTGCCCTTATCACTTTAATGTCAACTTTTATTCATAGCTGAATAAAGTCAGAAATATGACATCTTTCCTTGCGACCCATAGCATTTTAAATCAGTAGCAGTTTTCAAATTGAAACATACTATATGAAATCCTCACCCCATTTATGTCAATAGCAAATCATCAGTAGGGTCAGGATTTCACCAAGTATGTTGTATACCAAGCAATGCATTTTTACTGAAAGGTAAGCACTGTAAAGGTTCAGTAGTCACTTTTCTGTATGAAATAACTTCATATGACATGAAGATTTTAGAAAGTTTCAACTAATCACCTAAGTCATAATGTATTTGTTATATAGCACTACAGTATTAAGCGCTTTCAGGCCAAATAAATGCTTAAACTAATCTATAATTCTCTTTTTATGAATAATGTATGCAACAACAGCTTGAGTGCGCCAGGCCAAAAAAACTAGCAAAAAACAAAAATACTGTACATTGACTGCTATACCGGGTAAATTACTGTGCACTGCTTCCTAGACTTCCCCCACCGCAAATGAGTCAGGCACATCCCAGAAATTATATTGAAGTGTTGTCATAGCATGGTCTAAGCAAAAAGAAATCCACTCTGATGATTAGGTTTTTATCTTCAGAAACAAACATGTCAAGATAAGTAATTAGGATGAGGAGATATTTTAAGTTGACCATATCCTTTGCTGAAACAAAATGTTATTTTTAAATTTCTGTGCTACCATGAATGTTTGAGCGCACCAACTTTAATTTTCCCTTTTGCATTTTGTAAGCACTGCAAAAACTGCTGGTTTTCCCTGCAGTTTTTCTACCAAGTGTCAAACCTCTAAAAACAGAAATATCTAACGGAAACCATGACATACCCTTAATTACAGCCACACTAGACAGCATGGCTATACGGCTTTGAGAGAGTTTTCCATTTAAAGGAAATTTTAATCCTTCATGCATAAAAGATTTTCTCTGTAAAATCCTATTTATAGGACATTTATTTTTGTGTGTGTGTAAAAATGTTGATAGTGCTTTTGCCCTCATGCAGGTTGAGGGAACAGAATAGAGACTTTAAAAAAGTGTATTCATAAATCAAGAAAAAAATTGAATTTATATATCCATAAGAAATTAGAAAAATAAGATCTGCCATGCATTCCTGCGCAACATGAGTTCACACAGTGGATATAATACACAAGCTCTCAAGTTAAAATGGTATGGTTTTATATAACCACCTTACAGAAATGTAGGCAACAACAGAAAATGGCAGAGAAACAGGCTCCCAATGTCCATGCTGAGGATTTATATGTGCAACTCCCATTAATATTAATCTAAGAGATGTGCATGAATTTCCTACCCAACACGACAATACTTCCTTAAATATGTAAAGCATCAGCAACTCACAAGAAGATGGATCACCTTATCATTGCTGAAGATCTCTGTCAATTTCAGGAAATAAAACTCAGTGTCCACTTACGATATTTTTTATTATTTATAAAAATTTTATTATAAAATGTATAAAACAAGACATTGAAAACTAAACCATCTTTTTCTCCCATACTCAATTAACATTAAATCCAAACAGAGACAATTTACTAGTTTTCTAATATTTCATAAATCCTGACTAGAGATTTCTTTTGAAGTACCTTCTTCATACAGATATAGATGTAAAGGCACTTCATTTATACAGAAGAACCAGAGTTACGAATACCTCAGGAACGGAGGTTGTTTGTAACTAAACAAAATGTTATGGTTATTTTTTAAGTTTACCTTGACTTAATACAGCTTTGAAACTTAGACTCATAGACTCATAGGTCAGAAGGGACCAATATGATCATCTAGTCTGACCTCCTGCACAAGGCAGGCCACAAAACCCTACCCATACACATTTATAACAACCCCGAACCCATGACTGAGTTATTGAAATCCTCAAAAGTGAGATTTGAAGACCTCAAACTGCAGGGAATCCATCAGCAAGCGACCTATGCCCCACGCTGCAGAAGAAAAAGGCTGCTTTTAATCATCCTAATTTAATGAAATAAGCACAGAAACAGTTTCCTTTCCTCTCAAAGCTTTTCTTTTTAAAAACTTTCAGAGTTTTTTTGTTTGTTTGTTTTAGTAGTTTACGTTTAACACAGTACTTTATGTGCTTTTTGTTGTTGTGGTGGTGGTCTCTGCTGCTGCCTGATTGAGTACTTCGGGTTCCAAATGAGGTGTGTGGATGACTGGTAAGATCATAACTGAGGTTCTACTGTACCAGTATTTGTAAATCAGTGTTTACTTAGACATGAAAAAAACAATACACAAAACAACTATCACCCCAGAACAAGGAGCAGCTTTTCTAGTGCAATGAACTTCTCGTTGACATCTCACAGCTGAACTTTCAGAGCTAGGAAATGTTTATGTTAAAAAATTGCTTTATGTGGTCTTCTGATTTATGCACAATAAAAAGAAACCACTAAAACAAAAATGTGAGTCACTTTTTTAGTCACTATTCCAAATTGATTTCTGGTATCTTTTTTAAAAAGCCAACCTTTAAAAATCTATTTTTATTGCTCTTGACAAAGAACATGTAAAAGAAACATGTAGTAACCCCATGTAGAACTGAGTTGACATATAAGAAAAATGAATTTAAAAAAAGTAGTAAAACTATTCCTGAAGTTGAACTCTCAACTGAGCAGAATTTTCCATTTATTCCTTTTATGGTGATTGACAGCTTGAACTTGGCAAGGTCTGATCAATATTCACTCAAGAGTCAAACTCATCAAAAGGACAGTGTTGGGAGGTAAAAAGATGCTTCCTTGCCACTATGGCCTGGTCTACACTTAAAAATTTAGATTGATGTACTAATGCAGTCAGAGGCCTTAAAAATCCACACTGCTCACCATGGTAGTTAAGCCAATGTATCCCCTGGTGTAGACGCAGCTAGGTCAATGGAAGAATGCTCTCAACCACAACTCATGGAAGTTGTGTTCCTACAGTGATGGAAAATCCTCTTCCATCTCTGTAGGCTGCATCTACTCTATGGGGTTACGTGGGCATAGTTAGAGCACCACAGCTATGCTGCTATAGTCCCCATTGTGTAGATACAGCCCATGTAACTAACTTTTACCAACCTCTTCAAGGTATCTTAGTGAAGTAGCAAAAATATACTGTACCTTTATTTGTAATTTCCAAGAAGCATGTTTCCAAGTCTCATAGCATTAGACGGTCCAGAACATTCAGAAGACTTAACTTCAGAGACACTCATGCCCTTGGAGAGGGTCAGCTCTACCACATAGGCAAGTATAGGTGATTTTCCCAGTGAAGTTTTCAGAGCGAGTGCAGGGATGTAAGGGGTTTTAGGTTGGTCTAGAGCACCTAAAAAAAGTCTAGCGTTAGCCCTGAGAGTCACTAGGGTCCAAGACAGATAGTCTCCAGGGAAACTGAGACCAGGAGATAATTTTAAGAAGTCCATCACAGGAGGAATCCTCCCCTCCCATTCCCCCCAAAACCTCTATTGTTTTCCAAATATCTCAGAAAAGGACTAAATGGTAGAAGAGACTGATAAGTCACTCACATGTATTTTTCCAAGCTGAGGAGGTATCGTAAACAATTTCCTTTCAAATCTCCTTAGGAAAATACCCTTGAAGGCTTGGGGACTAGTCTAAAACAAATGCTTCATTTGATTACAGACCCAAAACAAAGAATGACAAACCCTTTCCTTCCAGAAAAACAGCCAGTGGCTCTAGAATGCTAGCAATGCCTGGAATTGAACAGCCCAAAGAGAAAATGAAAGATAGCTAGTGACTAAAAGGAGAGGAAGAAGGCAAGCACTCGGGGAAACACCTCACTTTAAAAAAATCAAGAAAGAATTGGGATTTGGAAGCAGTTAATGGCGAAGGCCTGCCCTCATTAAGCCTCCAGAAAAGAGATTAGAAGGTTAAATATTTGCCTTCTACAAGCACAAAGCATCAAGCAGTGACATTCCAGACATTGGTGTAGCTGAGGTGCCAAACCATTCAGAAAAGAATTAGAAAAGAGTAAAATAAACTCACCTACATTGCAATTCTTTGCCCATTCACAGCTATTAATTTAACAGCATCTTCCCATGAGGTAAGGATCTAAGTGGGGACAGCTGTCTGGATGACAAAGTCTGCATATTCTAGTCTACATTCTAGTAGAAGCAAAGCGGCAATGAATGGATTGCACTGAACATTCCAACAGCATTGAAACGAACCATCAGAACAGTCTTCATGAGCACATGTACAGCTGATGATGTCCCACCAAGAATTTTGATGTAGTGATGTTACTACTATAGAGGGGGCCTGATCAAGTGTTGCCAGGAGGCTGACTGGGGAGAACCTGAAGGCTTTATGCTCCCTAGTCTTGATCAAAGTAACTATTCAATAGGGCATTTAGACCCTCACTATTGAAAGCTGAGTACTGACCTGCAAAAAGGACCACACCCTGTAAAGCTGGCTTTTTACCATGATATATGAAGTATGTCTGATGTTCACAGAGACTGAAAAAGGACCACAGAGACCCAAAGAAAGAAGCCAGTTAGGCAACACTTAGCTAGAAGGTCTGGCCTCCTGTTTAACAGATGAGACAGAAGCCTAAGAAGTTCCCACTGGTGCAGGGAATATATATATGAAGAATAGTACATGAATACCTGTTTGTATACAGAGAACGTTAAATGAAAGTAATCTCATCTGTTTAACTAAAACAGAACTGTCAAGCTACTGTTGCTTTATGCAAATAAGCTAAATGCAAATTTTGTTTTCAGCCAAAATGAGGTAAAAATGAAAGTGAAAATACCAATTTCAAGAGATGCTTACCTAATCCAGCAAGTGAACAGCAAAGTTCCCAGTACCATCACTTCTAAAAATACCTAGCTCTTATCTAGCATTTTTCATCTGTAGATCTCAAAGTGCTTTACAAAGGAGGTCAGTATCATTTTACAGATGGGGATACTAAGGCACAAAGAGTTGAAGTGACCTGCTTGATGTCACCTAGTAGGCTGGTGATCAAGCTAAGAATAAAACCCAGGTCTCCCGAGTCCCAGTCCAATGCTCTACCTGCTAGGCAGCATTTACTGGAAAAGACAAGTACAATTTACATTGTTCTGTGCAAACGACAGTCAGAATTTAGCCACCAGTGTGTCAGTGCTAGCAATGGGGAAACTTCTGATATTTGTATAAAGATTTTAAAAAGAGACAACAAATGGGAATCTCATTTATCCATGCTCTGATATAAAAGTTTACTAAGATGGTGTGAGTATTAAAATATAAATATCCCCAAATATTAGTATGTAAGCATCAATTTAAGGCGTAGGTGCCTTAGCTAGTTAAGGTAGCTAGAACTGATAATGTTCCTGTTATTTCCACTTCAACGACAAAGTTTTCAAGACAAAAAATACAGAGAAAAATCAAACTACATGCACAAACTTTCATGCATTGGCTTCTACATCACACATTGAGTAAAAACACTTGTTATTCAAAATCATAAGCTATACATTGCTTTCATCACTTCCTTTAAAGATCATGAAGGAAAAAGTTATAACAAGCATCTAGCCATTTTAATGGAAGAGAACAAAATCTTATTTCCATACAATTTTTAAAGACAAGGCAACAGGAATAATAGCTACTGAGTGTATAATAAGCTTAAATATAGTAAACTATTCAAATCACTTAGTGATCTGATACTTATCCCTCACTAGTTACATGAATATCCTTGTAACTGCACCTGTTCTTTGATAAAACATACCTGGTCTTTTTAGGTCAAATTATGGCTTCAGATTTCACATTAAAAAATCCCCTCTGAAAACTAGAGAAGTACAACCATAATCATAATTCCTGTATTCAAAAGTGCTATTCAAGCTGCAGATTTACATTTTATAAGGTGTGATCTCTTTGGCATATGGAAAATTAACTTTAAATTAGTGCCATTAAATGCTAAAGAGCTAAATCTTGAATCCAGCCCTGAATGAACAAAGAGCCCACCCTGGGCCTTCTGGTGTGGTTTGAGTCCACACCCAAAGAGTTAATCAAATCCAATGGTGGGAAATCTATCCATTCCAGTAGTAAGCAGCACCCACAAAATAATTCCAAAGCTACAATTTCTCCACCTGTGGGGAAGTGAGTAGGTGTGGAAGAGTTCAATAGTCCTCTCCCTGCCCACACCTCTGCACGGATGGCAAAGACTCCCCAGTTCAGTTGTGTGGAATTCCACAAGCGAGACCGTGACTGAGCTACCCATATCTAGTCTACAGCAACACAGCTCATAAAGAGCAGACTGACAGGGTTGATGGCCCTACATATCATACCACCCAAGCAACTAAGGGTGTGGGCTGGAAAGACAAAGAACTACCTGCACGGACTACAGCAGACACACTCCCTTTCCCCTTTCACACTGTACTGACCCTCTGAAAGATTTAGTCAGGACATCATGGAGCTCTGCTATAAAGGAGCGGGGGCCTCGTACGCCCCTTCATTATTTGATGTATCTATTATTTGCCAAACTGCAGCAGCATCCTTAACACAGGACAGTCAAATGTCAGTTTAAATTTATTTAAAGCCACTTAATTTAATTAGTTTTGTTACTTTATAGCACCAACTAGCAAAGTAGGCCATTCACAAAGGAGGAGAGAATAATAATTGAAGGACTAGATACGATTAAGATATGATTAAGTGGTTGCTCAATTTCAACATATATATGCATCTTGATGGTACAACTGCTTTTGTCATGGAACCACTATGTTCACACCCATTTTAAGACTACTTTTCAGAAGTATCACCCCGTTATTAAAAATATGTTTAATTATTTTATTTATTTATTTATTTATTATTATTTTATTCCCTTTGTAATTTTCTTTCTGATTCAGAGCTACTTGAATTTGCTGTTTATTTTCTTCCTTTAGGCGCAGAAACAATTGTTTTGGGTTTACTGCTTTGTTCCTGTGTTAGGGCAAAGCAGTCAGAACTAGGTCACCAGAAATGTCCACAATCTCACGGACGGACGGACACCCTCAATCAATATAATTAAGTAACTTCTGTGATTCAAGTAAAGCTAGCACTAAATTTACTGCAACTTTTATGGCATTGAAAGGAGAATCATAGAATGTTAGAGTTGGAAGGGAACTCAGGAGTTCATCTAGTCCAACCCCCTGCTCAAAGCAGGACTATCCTCAGCTAAATCATCCCGGCGAGGGTCTTGTCAAGCCTCAGCTTAAAAACCTCTAAAGATGGAGATGCCACCACCTCCCTAGGTAACCATTCCAATGCTTCACCACCCTCCTAGCGAAAAACTTTTTCCTAATGTCCAATATAGCAGGGTATTACCTTGTAAAGAGCCAGTATCAAACAGTAGAACTTTATTCTTTTTGTGCAGACCTAATTACAGCATTTCAAAGCTCCCACATGTGTATTTGGAATTTTAGGAGTGGACATGAAGTCAGTCCCAACTGTGTCTTGTTTATATTGGCCCTTTAAAATAGCTAACTTTCTTCTACATAGTTGTTTTGAAAATTTTAATATCCTGATGTGGCTGAAACTATGGCTTTGTGGGTTGGGGGAGGGGAGGAGAGAGATAAGAAATGTTTTAAACAGGTCTTGCCTCACATTCAAAGAAACAGATATTTGATTTAGCTGCAACAGCACTTTGCTAATTGTATCAATATATTAGTCAGTTTCCTATATGATCTCTAGACATGCTTACTTTGACTTTAAAAAAGAAAATCTCTGTTAAGTCAGTCAAAGTTTGGCACAGAAAATGAATGACTACCTTAATTTTTTCTCTGTTAGGGTAAGCTCAGCAATAGACAGGATAATTAAAAAAGGAGCACCAGAGAATATTTTAGTCAAACCTGTGCTTGTAATAACCAATTTTTTCCTTCTATTTGATAGATGCAAGCATGAAACAGTAGGAAGACAAATCAACTCTGTAAAACAGGGTGTTCAGCTGTTTAACCATGTACCTGGCCTCCCTTAGCAAAACACAGAATAATGTCAAAAAAATCATCAACCATTGTTTGATGTAGATTACTAAAATCTGTAGCTACTTGTGACAAATTTATGACAAAGAAAAATTAGTCTCAATACCGCTGCCATCACCAGTTTTAAAATACTTTACAAAAGTATTGTATACACATAGAAATACTTTAATTGAAAGTGTATTTTAATTCAATAATGCTGAATTCCTCTTTCCTTTATTTCTGTTATGGATTTAAATCCAGTAAAAGATCCACTTAAATAACTGGCTGGATGGTTAAGTCTCTTAAGAATGTTTACCTCCCAAGGAGAGATACCATAAAAGTCCTATCACATTACTATTTGGTAACAAAGCAATGGACCACTAAAAATATTCACTGTCCAAAGCAACTGAAGTTAAAATAGATATGTCTAATATGTCTGGTATTCAGGCAAAGTTATGTTAAAAAGGTGGAACTTTCTTACATTAAAATACTTCTGGATGATTGAAGCAAGATGAACATTTAATACCCAAGAAAGCCTTGGCATACATAAAACTATGTAGCAAGAAGGTTTACAAAGAAAACAACGAGCCATTTCAGCCTATCCTCAATCTCTGATGAGAACCACTGCATCAGTGTTTTAATTTCCTTGGGAAGGCTGGACTGGGGTTAGGGTGCTAGATGGAAACAAAAGCCTAGGGTTCATTCCCTGCTTCATCACAGACTTACACAAAGTCACACAAGTCACTGTGGGTATTGTCTACACTGCAATTAAAAACCCATGGCTGGCTGCCCCTTTGTAAATAACTTTATATTAATCCCTTTCTTACTTTTCTATTCTGTCTAAAGCTTTGAGAGATGCTAAGCACCTTTAAGCCTTTTAATTTAATATTTTCATTCAAATTTATTCTCAAAAATAAAAAATATAGCTGCCAACATTTGAAATCATCTTAAGAGCTTTTCAAAGGGAGAAAATGGAAAAGTGAGCTATTTTGTTTAATAAATAGGAACTGTGCCTCTGAAATAAAAATCATTGCCATTTTTAGAATTAATCTGATAGGACAGTGAAGCACAGAGGTTTTCCTTTTTATTACATTCTCTCTTTTATTCATCTTTCTTAACTGTATTAACTTTAGCTTATGGGAAATATTTAGTTTAAAATATTTGTGGATCCTAGTGAGAAGTCATTTTTCCAATATAACTATTTGCATCCATTAGGAGTTATTTACTTCCACCTTCATAAATGTAAACTTGTGCTGTTTTTGGCCAGTATCAAAGTACCAAAAAGTGGAACACTAATGAAAAACATTTTTCCTTCCACCAGATTAAAAGCCACTTTACCACAATGAAACCTCCTACACAAGAGATCTGTTACATACACTTCCTCAGAAAAAGCTGTGGAGGTCTTTCAGAGTATTAATAGGTCAGCACACGTGAGATATTTAGCTTCCTTCAAGTTACTGAAAGAATTATTATCTTATTTCTCTAAATGCAATGCAGTTAGGAACGTTAGAAAGCAATTACTCCCCCCATATACTCACACTTCATATTATTTTATGCAAATATATGGACCTGATTTTCACTTTCATGCAAAAAGGAATGTTGGGAGAAGGAATGTGCACCCCACTAAGGGAACATTATTTTTCCATGGAAGCATGGAAAACTGTCAAAATTAACAAAAATCTTCTAATTTAGGCAGCTGAAGCCTAAATTAGGCAAAGGGGACATTAGCAATGGGGAATTCTCCTTACTAGCTGACTTTCAAATCACTGTTAGAAAAGGAGGCAAGCTATGGGGGCATCTAGCAGCGCTCTACACCCCAGTAGAAAGGAAACAATGCCCACAGTAGCACAGAACTCATGGCACCTACTGGACTTGAACCCCGATCTACTGAGTCTCAGTCTAGTGCTTTAAACCCCAAGCTTCCCCTTTCTCTCTCTGCTTAAAGAAGAGTTAAACATAAAAAGGTATGTGAATATCAATCCTGAAATAACCTCATGGAACCATACATACCCTGCCTTTCAGGGAAATGGATGCTGTAACCTAATAAGTCTTTTACATCTCATAAGTATGAGTCTACTTGAGAGTACCTATTTTAAATAACTCCTATTTTATATAGTATGGTATGCATCTCGGTATGAGAGAGATTGGCTTTTGTGCCTGACCATGCAGGCCCAGAAAAATTTGAGAGCTCCATCAGCCAAAAACAAAAGCAAAGCAGTTTTTGTAGAAATTAGTTCTGTTATATAGAAAATTAACTGATTCTCAAGAACAGCCTTTCTAGAGGTGAAACACTGTAAATACAGGATTTAGCCTGCATGGGCAAATTATTTTACGTTTGTCACCAATGCATCTATAATCCTAAGTAACTTTAAATATGGTAAAACTAAAGATGGTATTTTGTCAATATCTGCAATTAAAAAGATAAGCCTCACAAAATCAATTCACAGCATTCAAAAGTTTCAACTTCTCGCTTCATAAGTTTCATTTAGTGCTTCTGTACAAGGCGAAATTTCTTCCATCTGTATAATTTGGCAACCAAACTTAGCTTTTACACATGAGTATGCATTGTCCTTCTCCTACTTTTATGAGCAGATTATTATTTGTATTAAGGTTTGCACACAGAGGCCCCAAATGAGATAGGGACCTATTTGCTAGGCACTATACCAACAAATGGTAAGAAAAAGTCTTCGCCCCAAAGACCCTACAATTTAAATAATGGTGGGAGGTGAAATAGGAGCACACAGAGGTGCCCTAGAAAGTCACTGGCAGAGCCAGAAATGGAACCCAGTTCTCCCAGGTCCTAGTCCAGCAACCTCACCACTAACCATGCTGCCTCCCCAGGACAGCAGGAATGAGGATAAAATGATAGGAACAAAGCGTCCGTTTACCAAAACAGAAAAATATGAATGATTAATGAAACAAGAATTTCCTTTCACTCTTCATATCATATTCACTCTCTCTCATAACACAGACAAGAAAAAACAAAAGAGGAGCAGAACTAACTCTCAAAGTGGGGGAAACACACAAATAATCCACTAAAGAGACAGAGCACCTTTAGTATAAAAGTTGAAATTAATGTGACTTTTAATTTTAGCTCCTCTACAGACAAAACTTCCAGTTGCTACTCAGCTAGGACTTCCCTCCTTCAGCAACTTTATAGTGTTAAGATTTCACTACAACATACGACTAGGTGACAGTTTAAGTATGTTTTTCTCCTTAATTATACTGCATGCTTTCTAAATGGTGCGTTATATTATATTTTAAGCATGTAGGCCTATGGGATATAAAGTAATTCTACCTGAAAAACCTTTCCTGAGTGAACTGGAACAAGACTGGCATCACTTCAGAGCAGCAGCCAGACTGTGTGACTTGTGTTTGGGGGGGGGGGGTGCGGCGGCGGCAGGGAGGGGTCCAGAAATAAAAATCGTTAGCTTAAGTTATTTCCAACACCGTTTCTACTCTAGCTATTTAGGGCACCTAGCACATAAAAATGGATGTTTTGCAGGTTTTTTAAAAAACATTTGCAGCTCGCCTTCATAAGTATACATAAAGAAAATGGAAGCAGGCGGACAGGATGTATTGTGGTTAACACAATAACTAGGACTAAAGACCAAGTGCAGTTCTTGTGTCTGCCACAGACTTCCTATGTGACCTTCGACAAATCACTTAGTCTTTCTATGCCTCAGTTCCACATCTGTAAAATAGGACAAAATGCTTCCTTACCTCACTGGCCTGTAAGAAGGGTAAGTACATTAATGACTGTGAGGGGCTCAGAAAGTGTAATGATAGAGCCATTTAATACCTCTATAGAGATAGAGAGATGGGGAAGGCAAACTAGAGTGAATTTATTAGATCTTACCACACACAACTGTACCACCATCCCACTCCAACAATTACAAAATCAATATTAGTGTGCCCTGAACCTGATGAGATATAAGCAGCAATTGGCATTGTCAATAACCATACCGCAGATCTGAGGCTGTTACACAAGAGAACTGATGAAAATATAAATATTTATATCAAGAGAGTTTTCTCTTTGTTTTGTTAGGGTTTGGTGGGAGGGGGGAAGGGGAATCAGTGCGTTAAGATTTAAAATTACTTTTAATGTTTGTATAAAGAAATTTATGTTGAACAAAACCCCAGTGCACAATGATGTTATCTTCCACCTTAAACCCAAACCCTACACATCTGCACATGGGTAGCCCCACCGAAGTTCACGGGTTTCCTCCTATCAGTGAGTTTTTGCAGGACTGGTACCTCAGTCAGAAGAAGTTAGGCCGCAGATTCATCAAAGCACATGCTGAACTTTAAGTATATGAGCACGCTAACTGACTTCAAATGGGACTACACATATATACTGAAGTGTTTTGCTCAAGGATGGACCTGCATGCTTGAAGTTTAGCAATTAAGGCCTTAGCTCAGCTATGCATTTAAGACTTTGCTAAAGAGACATTTCAAAGAGAGCTACACCCTTTGTGTGCACCTGGGATCTCAGCTTTTCTGTAGCCTTCTCACTCCTGTCCCCAATATGAAGAACATTTTAACATTAGTTCATCACAAGAGGGTACCCCTGGGCATAATTACCCTTTAAATCAAATGTGTCAACAAGAACTCAATTTTAATTATATTTTAAAACCCTGTGCTGTTTATGAACACTAGGCATATGAAAATGGGCTTAATCCAGAATAAATAATGAGCAAGGGAAAGGAGTGTTACAAACAAAAGAGGAAAAATAAACTTGAATAGGGAGACTTTGCTGGCCTATAGAAATGAAAAGGGTAGAATTTTTCATGAAAGGAACATGAGAAAAGAGAAAGTTAAGCCGGTCCATATTTGGCCTTTAGGTTAAGACTTATTTTATTTATTTATTCAGTTTCCTATGCTTCAGTTTTTTGTATTTCTCTGGCAGAGAGCACGCTACTTTACAACACTGAGGAAGGTATGAAAATTATTGCTGCTTACTGTTGCACAGGTAAGTAGATTAATGTAGTTTTAAAGATCTTAAGATGGAAAAATAGTTGTTGCCCCCTTTCTAAATTTGAAGCCCTGCATGGTTTGCAGGTTTAGAGTGGAGTGCCAGTAAAGGCCAAACATGTAGAGAATTTTGTTAAATTCATGTATATACACGATGTATTAGCCAAAAAAAGAGAGAGGGATATCTGTTTAAAAAATATGGAAGTTCTATTTAAATTCAATCAATTTTTCTCCTCATTATAATGAATATGTTATTTTACAAAGATTTTTAATGTTCCAATAGGAAGAAAGTTGTTGGAAAAGCTGATAAAGGTAGAAATGAAATATAGGGAAAATATTTAGTGTACTACAAAATGCTTTTCAGGCTACATAAACTTTGAACTAAAGTTCTTAAATTAAGGTGAATACACATCAAATTATTTTTCAGTCTGGATAATACCAACGTGTAGAACGTCTGTTCTGTTTACACCAGACACATTCAGTTTAAAAAAAAAGATTAATGAATTCTTCTCTGAAAGCTTCCAATTTATAATTTGTTACTATAAGAAATGTATTTGTTTTCTTCCACCACAAGCAAACTTTACCAGTTTATTATTGTTCTAAAGTACCGAGCTCATAACAGTAATGGAAGAAGAGAAATAAATGAAGCATTTACTTTGTCCTCTTCACACATAACCAATCTAAACTGAAGTTCGGTTTCACATCCCTCTTTCCATGTTCCTTTCACTTGTGTTGTATACGAATATAGACTATAATCACTAAGACAGACAGACCTATCTAGTTACAAGTGAAGTGCCTAGTAGAGTTCTGGCTGTTTTATAAATAGTGATACAATAGGCCAGGGAAACAGCATTAGAACCTTCTCAGAAAGGATCAGGCTACAACATATGAACAGATTGCTATGGAGAAGTCCAATGCTATTTCCCTAATTAACACAGATAGAGCAAATAAGGTACACTGACTTCTTTAGATTCTAACAGCAGCAAAAGGAGGATAAAATGTCAACGTAACCCATCTCTAAATACTATAAAAGGCCATTATCCACAGGAAATGTGGCAGTAGCAAATATACAAATGTAAATGGTACTCTTCACAAGCCTACAAAAGATTTGTTAGCAGTAAGCATCTTTTCAAAAAAGTTGTGCACCTACAAAATTAGATCTTGTGCTACATTCCTACGATACAATCTCACTCTGAGTGCCCAGTTACATATGACACAGTTCTGACTTGTGTCTTCCAGATCTGCTGGAAGAGAAGAAGTCGGGAACTGAGAAGTGTACATTAGGATCAGTATGTACCATAACAACAACAGATTAATAACAAGTTGTCCTTACAGAGTCAAGATTTAAACAACGGTACCTGGACTGCAATGCTAACTGCAGTGCTAGCAGAATTCAATCAAACATCTTGCAGAAAGGAAGTCAACCATGAAAAATATTTCTCTTTTCACTGGCACCATACATAGTGATGAACAGCTGTTGTGGTGAAGTACAAACTTGCCTTCTATTTTAGGCAGAAGCAGAAGGAATGCAGGAGTTTGTCTGAGTTGTGTGACCTCTCCCCAACAAGCAGAAGAAGTTGCACTGACTTGTTCTGTGCTGCTGTTTGGCATAATTTCAGTGTCTGCAAAACACTAGTTTTCCAGGTTCAACTAACTTGACCTTCTTCTAGGATTAAGAGCACACTGGAGAGATTCTATAAACAGACTGTATTACAGTCAATGAAATGCAAGCAAATAGCACAAAAGTAAGGAGCATGTCAATAACACACTGAATATGAAATTAAGATAAGCTAGCATTGACAAGACCCAGGTTGATACACAACCCCAACCGATCACACCCAGGCTACGGAATCATTCAGCAGGTGTGGGAGTTGAAGGCACTCACTGACTCAGCAGAAGCAGATGGCAATCCTGCTCTTTTATCCTCCTATCTAGTGGGAGCAGATGCAGCACCAAGAGGCAGATGTGATCGCTTTTACTATTTTAGTCAGCTCTGCACTTTTAGGCTATGGATTCTCTGACAAGCTGCTTGCAGGGTTGGTTTAATTGTTGCTGCATATTTGGAAACCGTTCTCTTATTTGTGAAAAGAACCCTATAAATGATTGTTGTGATTATTCATTGCTTCAAAAGAGAGCATACAACAAAAGAACTACTGATTTTAAAAGAAGAGCGTCTGGCTGGGGAGCACCAACAAGGAAGCCGGCAAGTTACTGAAGGCATAAGGTGATTTCAGATGTTTTCAGGGAACACGGAAAATTGTATTAAAAGAAGCACAAAAAAAGTTACAAGTGACCCAGGTGTTTTAACGCACCACAATTCATGGTTTTAATAAAGCATTAAACCAAAACTGTATACTGTAGCCTGAAAGGTTATATTTAGTCAGACTTTAAATTACGCCTGCCCTACAGAATGAATTCCTTTTAATGGCATAGAAAATTCTGTTAAAACGTATATTCCCATGTGTGATATTGTTAGTATTGTACTGTATACAGAACGCCAAAGAGGCATGTGGGTGCTAAATTTCTTAAGTTAGGAATGGAAATATAAACTGAACAGCAGCTACAGATTTGGAGTCATGATTCTTAAAAAGGTCACAGTTTTTAACCAGCAAAGTGTTAAATGATATATTAGTCTACGTATATGTGTTGAGAAGAAAAAAAAGCATTTACTCAATTGATCTTTACTATTTATCAGATAGCAAATACATTCAAATTGAAACTTCACTTTATATACTTAGCCCAATTAAAAAGGGAGAGAGACACAGAGACAGACAGACAAACACACACTCATTTTTACTACCTCAGGAGACTAGAAATCTAAGGAAAAAATTAATTTGGAGTAGGGATATAATCGGTAAAAGGTATATTTATTTTTAAATCAGAAAGGAGTCTGTTAATTGGGTTAAAAATAAACTAAAGGAGACAGAAAAAGTACATTTCTCCCCAGAAGAAACAAAAATAAAAATGTAATTAATAAAATTTATGTAAATATGTGTAATTTACAACAATTAATTTACTATGGGCCACATTTTCAAAGTTAAGTTCCTACAAGTTGCATATGTTTGTGTACATCTTATTTACATATACACCCACCCACCCAATAAGTGTACACATATAAATCATGTATTTATCCATACAACTGCCGTTTGGTAATTAGCCAGCAATGCATGAGCACACGTAGTCTGATTTCCACACACACTTATTTAAATCATGGTAGTGTCTATAAACTCCAACCAGAGAACTCATTGTGGTAGGCACTGTACACACATGTAGTGAAGAGATGGTTCCTTCCCCAAAGAGCTATACATTTCAGTACGTGTCTAGGTACAACAGATCGATGCAGACAGATGGGGAAACAGAAGGTAATAGAGAGATATGCACACACTGTAAATTAGGCACCTGGAAAACTATGCACTCATTTGTGCAGGTGTAACTTTGAAAAGCTGGCTTTTACTTTTTGGCTTTAACCTAATTGCATTTTTGACCAAAATTGCCATATTTTTATAAATCTCTTTGAAGATTAATGATAAAACAGAACGTTGTGATTTCATGTCAGTACAAGTACAAATAAATCTGCAAGCTCAAAACCTTAATGTACCATAATTTTTTAATTAAAAAAATATCTTGACCTTTAAAATGTCTTTTTTTGTCCAACCAACCAAAACAGTTGGAACATTTATCCCTCAGACTTTGCCATTTCTTATAAATCTCAAATTATATTTTTTTTAAATAAACCATGAATATTTTGAAGAGGGTAGGACTTCCCCAAAGCTCTCAGTGGTTATTGTTCTACCACACTAATTTCTTACCTTTAAGTATTCCCTTCCCTGAAAAGCACCAACATGTAATTCAAACTAAAAATAAAAGTCAGTTTAAATTGCTTTCCTCCTCCCTAAAGCCCAAATGTCTCACTCCCTTTGGAGCACAAATGAGATTACAGGATTGATTGCACTATTCCTTTCTCCCCAAACTATGGGGGAAAACTGTTACCCTGTCCCACTGCTCTTGCTCCACGTTTGGCTTTTAGAAGCCACAAAGCCAGTTAAGGACATGAGACATGATATCCTTTTTAAGGTTTGTGCACACACTGCACAACCAAAAATGAATGGAAACGACATTGATTTTCTGTGTAATTTTCTAGGGAGCTCATAACAGGCCGTCTTATACATGTATCTGATTTGCCTGAATTAAAGTACATAGACCTTTCTGTATGAAAGAGAGATAAATTAAGCAGACAAAATCAATTGACCTAAAATCATGTCACTTGTGTCTCTCCCCCTAAAACGTAATTATATATATTTTACAGCTTTTGCAGTTTGTAGATTGCGTAAGAATCATGCGGCCCTAGCCACTTATTCATCACTATGGAAAATGTTTTTAAATATATCTTCTCCCACACATAACAGTTTCCTCTGTTCCCACAGCACTCATTTCTCATAAGTCACATTACTCAGTCTAAAGGTTGTTGTGAGGGTTCCTCTCCAGCCATTTGAAGCTCAGTTCTAAAATATCCCCCACATGTGGTTAGTCAGTTTTCACCAGTATGTATAGGTAGGGATACTTATGTCCCGCTGGTCGCTATTAATACACGTAAGAGATGATTGGTCAGTGAAAGCTACAACAGTCCTCCCTCAACCCTAACTTCTCTACCCAGCCACAGGTGGGGGAGGGGGAAAAAAAAAAAAACAGGAAATCTCTGTTATCAATAGACTACATCCTGTTTAACCTCACTTACTAAAGTCTAAATAATACACAGTTGAAGTAAGAGTTAAACAGAGACCCAAATTCTATGGAAGTCTTCAGTCTGATGACTGGCTGGTTTTATTTTTATAACAAAACACAGTACATTTAAAAAGCCAGTATTTGCAAACCTTTATTTATACACCACTATAAACTGTTCCTTGTAAGCAATGAGATCATGTAAATACACTAGATCTTCCCTCACCCCAGGGAAGACAACTCATTCTCAGTTACACAAAGTTCTAACACTAGCATGTACATTTGAAATGCAAATCTTCCACAATGCAAAATGGAAATACTGAGTTCTCCAGCATTAAAAGGAATGACGTTTGCATGGAATGGACAAATTTCCACTCATTAGAAATGCCATCTCAAGTCACAACGGGTTGAAAACACAAGCTATGAATTAAAACTTAAAACCCTATTATCCCGGCCTCTTGTGCAAAAGGTCAGACTGAGTAAACTTGGATTCTGTATTAACTAGACTTTAAGTTTGCTATTATCTTTTTTTTTTTTTTTTTTTAAAGTGAGATAATGTTCAAGATCTCTATAATGGTTTCTAAAAGTGCACTGAACTGGCTTTTGTTTAATTCACAGGGCTAAATCCATTAAGGGAACTTCGCTCAGCACTGCAACACTTAACTTTAAGCACCCTGATGCCCAGTGGAACCCACAGCCTCAAGTTAGGTGTCCAGACTTCCTAGTCCACGCAGAGAGCTAGGCTCCTAAAAATGGGATTTACAAAAACTAGCAAACTGACTGGTAAGCTGTCTAACCTAGCCAGCAGAAAATGCCAGAAGAAGAGCAGGCTGGGTTCCACAGGTCAGACAGATAAGAGGAACCCTTCTTTGGGAATCCAGCCTCGGGTTAGACATGAACTCAGCACCAAAGATGTTTCATGACATTAGAACTCAGGGGGCTTTGCACGTACATGCTAGCAGAAGTTTAGGCACCTAGGGAAATTAGCCACCTACAAGGTTAGGTGGCAGTTGCGCAGAGGCTATGAGGATCAAAAGTTTTGGACATAGGCACCTCTCATTGTATTAGGTACCTAAATTGCTTTTTGGATCAAGCACCAAAGATTCTAAACTGTGTGGAAATACATTTGGAATCATAAATATATTAGGAATCAAATATTTTTTCTTCAGATCGTACTTTTTAGCCAAGGTTCTCCAAGGCATTATTCAGACTGGGATTTAAAGGTGTGATGTTAGAAAGTACTAGGCTTGGTCTATGCTTAAAAGTTTTAGTGGCATAGTTATGGTCCACAAACTAGCATAAACTATGGCTATGTCTACAATATACGGCTGATGCTGTAGCACAGACACTTCCTTCCTACACGTACAGGAGATGTTTTTCCATTGGATGTAGTTAATGCATGTTTCCGAAGGCAGCAGGAAGGTTGCTGGAAGAATATTTCCATTATCTTAGTGCATCTACACTTAGCGGGACCCAACTAGTGTTCAGGGTGCAAAATTTTTCACAGCCCTGAGCGACGTACCTAGGTCAAACCAACTGTTAATTGTAGACAAGGCCTATGCCAGTATAATTACTTTTATATCACTGTAACGGTGTCTGTACTTGGGCTTATACTGGCACAGCTATGTCAACAAGACGACAAAAGAAATCTCCCTCTCCCTCTCCCTCCTGCCCCCATACCAAAATACCCATGCCAGTAAAACTTAAGTGTAGATCAATCATTAGTCAAGACAGGACCCCATGTGATTTATAAACACTAATTCAGTCTTGTCCCTAAGGTACATAAATATTGTACCATTGTATAAATGCATAAACTTAGGTGCAGAAAGGTTAAGTGACTGTCACAAGGTCTTCACAATTAGTTAGGCCTGGTCTACACTTACCTTAAAATTTGACAACAGTCAACAGGAATTACACAAGCTACTCTGCGTAGCTTGCGTAACTTCTGTTGTGCGCGGCGTCTTCACTGCGCTGCATCACTTGAGGGGGTGGTTTTAACAAGACGACTTCCGGATCGATTGAGCGGGTCTTCACTGACCGCTTAAATGATCTGGATAGATTTATCTGACAGCAGTGACTTTGCTGCCATCAGTGAAGATGTACCCTTAATGACATAACATTACAACCCAAAACTTTCTTCTCAGTACTAGTTGTAAGACCACATTCCCTCTTCCCATAAATGAGGCACTTTTTCCTCCATATGTATCTGCCAAAACCCATATAGAGGTTTTTCTGTGACTGCCTTAAGTATCAAAGGCATCACTAGCATTTGAACAGTGGGTGAAAACATCCCTTTGCAGAGAAAACGCCATTAAATTCCTGAGAAATTATCCCAGGCACAGCCCCAAAAGGCTATTGAGTAGTACAGGAGAAGCACAAAATCTTCTGGAGCCCCATTACTTCTAAAGCAGCAAAGAATCATGGAAGCAGAGGTTGCCCCTTTTTTCTATTAAAGGACAGTATATGTGCATGGGTTTTGGTCCCTCTGTAAATGCGTCCTCAGAGAAGACATTCAGGCCCAGAATGAGAAACTGCAGCTCCATAAACCCTTTTGCCAGGTCTCAGAGTCCAGGCTCCAGCCCAAGCAGGAATGTCTACACTGCTTAGCCAAGTAGCATAAGTCCCGCAAGCCCAAGTCAGTTGACCTGTGATAAGACTCACTTGCAGTGGAGGTTCCCTTCATCCCCATCGTGGACTTATCCAAACTGTCTCTCTGGCCTGGTCTATGCTAGAAAATGAGGTCAGCATAACTACATCGCTCAGAGGTGTGAAAAATCCACACCCCTCAGCAGGCATAATTAAGACAATTGAAGTCCCCGTGCAGACAAGGCTCGGTCAATGGAAAAAATTTTCCATTTTAACCAGGCTACCTGGAGCCATGGAAGGCTGGAGCAGGGCTGGGGCTGAAGCAGTAGTAAGGCTGGAAACCAGGGACTAGGCTGGAGCGGGGATGAAGCAAGAGAGAAAGGCTAACAGTGAGACACAAAGAGGAAGGCAGAGAATCCACAGAATTTGCATTGAGCAGCTGGTGCTCTACTGTTGCTGCTAGGCTTATAAATCAGGCTGCAGTGCTGATCCTGCAACCAATCAGGGACTGCAATTAATCAGACCTTTCTAGCGCAGTGCAGCTGGGCCTATTAGTTGCCTAGCAGCGAAGTTAGCAAGGGAGCAGGCCAGTAGCTGGTCTGAGCTGGCTTGACCCCAACACTCCCTAAAGTCGTCTTGCATAACAATTAAAAACAGCCACTTTAAAATGCATCCCAAGTTAACTCACTAGGCTGCTAAAGAGCAAACAATAGAAAAAACCACAGGTTCTTCAGAATTTTCTGCATTAATGTTTTACTTTTACTGATTATGCACCATCACGTGCATGCGTGGCACTTTACAGACAGAGTTAAAATACACAAGTCTATAAATTAAGTTACATTTTTGGCAACCATCCACATAAGTTGCAGCTCTCCTCTACTGAAGATACATCTAATGTGCTTCTCAGTTCCCTTTTCTAATCCTCCTGGAAAGGTTAGCAAAGAGTTTTGCTTTGGACTCATTTTATAATCAGATTCTACATCAGTAATGTGCGTCAAGTGCAGTATTCCAAGTTGAAACCAGTATCTCCTAACTCATCCTCTCCTTCTGAGTCATAAACCTTTATAGATAAAATTCTCAGCATGGTACAGTAGGGAGGATGCTAGACTAGGAATCCGCTGACCTGCTGTGTGACTTCAGACAAGTCACTCAATCTCTTTATGCTTCAGTTTACCCATTTTTCAAATTAGGAAAACAATACTCTAACTTCCATTGGCAGGGGAAGTACTGAGTCACCCAGCTAAACAGAGTGGCCTCACCCAGCCACCTGGGCCTTGCAAGGAATACAGATGCCCATGCCAGTCCTGAAGCACTAAACTGAAGATTGTTAGGAAAATTACAGCTAAATCAGACCAATTAGCAGGTACATAACAGACCTGTGTACAGATGTCTATAATGGAACAACCAGTTTTAAAACCAACATTTCTTGTATCCTTCAGGCAAAAATTACGGGACAGCTAACTACTCTAGCAATTTTAGTTTCCTTTAAAAATAGGGGTCTTAACAGTTTCTACTTCATCCTCCTCCTGATACAGCAATGGTAGGAGAAAAGGAATTTTTTTGTCACTGATTTATAGGACACTTGCTCTATGTGACACTAATTGTGTTAGAACTAGTTCTACCATTTTTATTTGTTTTTAAACAGACAACCCCAAAAAACAGATTTACTGAGAAATCATATCCATCCTGCACCACTGTGCAGACAGGTCAAATAGCAACTTAAGAACAATTTGAAATGTTAACAACTGTAACAACAATTTTCTGACATTTGGAGAAATTTTTTAATAATTTACTGATTCCTCCTCCCTGGCTTAAATATTTAGAGTGAACATTTCAAGGCAGTGTCAAGTAATGACACTCTTGCAGTTCACTTAGGGATTTGTGCACATAATGTCCCAAGAGTGGGTAACGTTACACCGACATTTAAGACAGACATGTAGGAAAGCACCTAGAGAATTATAATTAAGAGAACGTGTTTCTAGTGGGGTCCTAGAGGGATCTTCTGTTTTTGGTCCTAACCTTTTTAATATTTTTATTAGTGGCCCGTAAGCAAACAAAATAATCACTTATGAAGTTTGAATATATTACAAAAAAATTGTGGGAGCGGTAAACAACAAAGAGGAGATCACTGATTCAGAACATCTGGATCACTTGGTAACTAGGTACAAGCAAACAAAGTGTGTTTTAATACAGTTAAATGTAAAAGTATACATCTAAAAACAGAGAATGTAAGCAATACTCAGAGATTGGAGGATTCTATCCTGGGAAGCTGTGACTGAAAAGATTTGGGATAGATAGTCAGTGGAACATGAGCCCACAGTGAATGCTGTGATCAAAAGGGCTAATGAGATCCTGGGATGTATAAACAGAGGAATCTTTAGTAGGAGTTGAAGTTATTTTAACATGGTATTTGGCAGGAGTCTGACCACTGCTGGAATACCATGTTCAGTTCTGGAGTCCACAATTCAGGTAGGATGTTGATAAATGGGAGAGGGTTCAGAGAAGAGCCACAAGAATGATGAAAAGGATGAGAAAACATACTTTATAGTGAGACTCAAGAAGCTCAATCAATTTATCTTAAAGAGGAAGTAAAAGGGGTGTGCTTAGCATATAGTCCATAAGCACCTCCATGGGGAACAAATATTTAATAATGGGCTCCTCAATCTAGTAGAGAAAGGCATAACACAATCGATGGCTGGAAGTTAAAGTTGAAAATCGGACATAAAAGTAAAAGTAATTAACAACTGGAAGAATTTACCAGGGGTTGTGGTGAATTCTCCAACACTAACAGATTTTAAAATCAAGATTGGATGTTTTTCTAAAAGCTAAACTCTAGGAATTACTTTCAGGAAGTTCTATAGCCTGTGTTATACAGGAGATCAGTCTAGATGACCACGAGTCCTTTCTGTCTTTGGAATCTATGAGCAAACGCATATTCAAGTGAAGAACTTAAAAACTGGCCTTTTACTGTAAAAGTGAAGCTTTCTGAAAATAAAACATTGAACTACACTTCGTAACAAAGAGGTAAAGCACTATGCAAATAAAACTGCCATTCAAATATTAACCAGAGAGAAGAAAGCAAGCTTTCTGGGAATGCTTGGTGGATGCCCTACATACTACAATTACTGGCAAAATATTAAAACATTTTAAATGTGCAGAGGTGAAAGAATACTTATTTAAATCTGATTGCTTGTTTTATTATTCTTTAACTAGAAAGCACTAACTTTTTTTTCTCCCCTTTATAGGAAAAAAGGAGATCTCCACTGCAAGTGAAAAATACATTCTACTACAATACATCAGCCACAGCTTTAGGTATGGTTACTCCTCCAGGAATTCTGCACACAGTATTTTAAAAGTCTGCAAATTTTATTTATAAATAAATAAATGTGGTGGCTCCAGCGTGGCAGTGGAGCGCACAGGCCACTCACAGGCTGCACGTAGGTGGGTGATCACCCTGTAGCCCACTCTTGGGACACGAACTCAGCGATGAGATTGCACCAAAACCTGACACAGCACAAGGGCTGGGCCTACCACAGAAACACACTGGGGCCCTGCTCCTCCGTGCAGGCACACCATGATAGCAAATGAGAGGAACAGAGTCTCGTATGCATGCCCAGCCCTGGCCCCTGATCCAGGTGTGGGGCAAGCAGGCTCAACACAGTAGGATCCAAGTGTGGAGAGCCATAGGGAGAGGGGATCCAGATGTGGGGTGAGAAGATTCTGTGTGGGGGCCAGCTGAGTGTAGGTAGCTCGGCGGGGGGTCTGGATGTCGGGGGAATCTGGATGCTCAGGGCCTTGTTGGGGGATTCCAGATGCAAGGGGAATGGGACTCTGCAGGGGAGGGGTCCAGGTGAAGGTGGCTGGGACTCAGCAAGAGGGGTCTGGGTGCTAGGGAACTGGGTATAGCTGGCTGGGGTTCAGTGGCATGAGGGATTCAGCAGGGGTATTCTGGGTGCAGGTCCAGATACAGGGGATGAGGCACAGCAGGGTGGAGATTCTGGATGTGGGAGGTGAAGCTCAGCAGGGGGAGTCTAGGTGAGTGCGGAGGGGAGTCTGGGTACACAGGGGTTGGACGGATGGAGGAGCAGCTGCCCCTACAGTGAGCCTTCCCCCTGCAACTGAGGAGTGATGAGGGGAAGGAGAGGTGTGGAGTTTCCTGCAACTGTGGGAGGTTTCTGGGGGTGGGTCTGACCAGGCCCCAGCTACTCCCCGCAGTGGAAGAGGAGCTGAGCCTGGCAAAGAGTAGGAGCCACCGGCCAAGGCATTCCCCAGCCCTGCCCCGACATGCCTTGTGTCTTCTGTTTCCCTGTGGTTATTTACCTCTCCATAGGGTGCTCTGGGTGCCTGAAACAACATGCCTAAGGAGGAGCACATGACCACTCTTGTGGCTTCCCTTTGCTTCTGTCAGAAAGGCATTTTTTGTAGGGAAGCAAAGAAATCTGCAGGAGACATGAATTCTGCACAACAGTGGTGCAGAATTCCCCCAGGAGTAATTGCAGTCTGCTGTATACCATTCTTTCCAAAGAATGTAACCCGTTTCAATTCATGAGGCTCAATTCCTGCAAACAAATTTCTAGTCAATTACAATAGTCTGTTTATGAAACAATTTTATTTTTTATCTTCCACTATGATCAACTATTGTACTTTATTGCCAGTTTCACTTGTATTTAGTATGTAATTTATATGTTAAATAAAAAGTGATTAATTTTTAAATGGAATCCTGCAGACAGTTTGTTCTTATGAACTAGTGCCAAAACAGATACGTGATATTTTCCCATTATGCTAATCTACTCTGCAAAAATAATCTACAGCAACTCATTAAGCAACATCACCTCTATTAGAACTCTTGATGTTTGAAAACCCCTCAAACTCGACACACAGTCTGTTAAGGGAAGCATTTCATGCATTTGTGTAAATTTGCTCAAGGTTCCATCATTATTTTTATAGTATCATTTAATAACATTATGACAAAACCTTAATCTTGTTTGAGATTGCTGTCAATCAGTGATGTTTTGTAGTGGATGATTTTGGGGCAGTGTATGCAAACAGGACCACTGTGCATCTGAGATAAGATTAAATACGTAGCTGTATTCTAATACTCATACTTCTATGCAGTGTTCTGTTAAAAGGAGCTCAAAACATTTACAAACATGAATGAATTCAACTTCATGGTAACTAAGTTACAGTTCAGAGATTGGGAAACTGAAATACAGACTCCGTAAATGGGTAATGCTGACCCTATGACCATAACTATTAGCTGTGGCACACAATGCCATGTCCCATCTATTGCTAAGGTTGAATCTGTTACTCTCCAATACAGACCTTTACACAAAATGTTCCGTCCTTGTCACCTTTACATCACATTACTGTCATGCGTTCTCCTTAGGGCTACCCTTCAAAAGGACTCAATCTTCTGCTAGTGCAGAATACAGTGATTCACCGCAGAGGGCAATCTGCTTCTGAGCAGAGTATGCACTGTGATCTGAACTGGCTATCCTAACACTCCCCACTGCAGTTCAGAGAATAGGTTACATTTAATCAAGAGCTAAATCATCTAAGACCCAGTTATCCAAGATCACTTTTCCTTCTATTAAAGTTACAGACAAAGGAGTCATTCTACTCTTTGTTCCAGGGTTTAATCACATTCAACTTCATTCAAGGGGTCAAGCAACCTATGCAACATTTATCCAGCAAAACTCATTCCATGTGTACCAATAGCGCCCTGGACAACCTAGGAGCACCCAACAAGATACTTTGTAATGTGAATGCACTGATTGTATGGCAGAATTGATTTTATCTGCAGTTGCTTCATGCTGCTGAGCCAGCCTTTCTATCAAAGACTTACAGAAGAGCTGCTTCCAGCAGGGTCAACTCAGAACTAAGATGATTTCTAAAACTAGAAGAGTCTTGATCTACTTATGATACTGCAGGTTTGTCTAGTTAGCTGGCTTTTACTGAAACCTATACCCACATATAGACCACTTGCTCTCTTTGGATGATGTTCAAATAGTGCTAAAACCTTACTACTTCAAAGCAAAGCCCCAGTTGAACAAGTAAAGCAGATACGTCTGGGAATTTAATCTAAGACAGTATAAGTAAGAAGAGAGAGACCACTATAAATAATATTTTATATACAATATTAAATGCTAGAAGGTTGATTGGTTGAGTCACAGCTATAGTTCAAGAGCCAGTCTTAACTCTGTTCCCGAATATCCACCCACACATTACAGGCTCAATTTAATTTGCCACACCAATTGCCCTCTTGAGTGTATTAATTCCATCAAGATAGTCTTTAGTTGTGTGATAATCCACATCCATTCTGCTGGGCTAAATCTGGTATAGAAAGATCTCTGCTATGTATCAAGAGAACGCCAAGGCTTTTTAGGATAGGAATGATTTTTTTAAAGACAAATCAGACTCACTAGACAGTGAGATTCTAATGATTAATTTGACATGCAAGACAGACTTCAATTAATTCTGGACTATTAATAGGATAACTATAAAAAGTGTCCTTCATGTCAGTAATCAGCAGGTAATGGAATCGTCAGTGACATTTAGTATAGTTCGAAGTTCCTAAAAATCAGATACAATATACAATTGTTAGAGAATCAGTATGCTCCTCTAGAACAAGTAAAAATCTCATTACTGAGGCACACCAGTCATTGAAGTGAGTTCAGTGTTAACCAAAGAAATATTTAATTTGAGGACGACTCACTCATCTCTTACCTCAGCATATTCAAAAACTGAAAGTTTAATGAAATGTAGCTACTGGAATTTATGCAGTTCCTTTCAACCCCAGACACCCTTCCAAAACATTTGACAAACCAACTGCACACTAGATAGGCATCCCCTTTGCACAGTCACAGAAACACAACTAACATGGGAGGGTGGGAGCAGTGAATGAAAGATGGTACCAGAGAAATATGTACCAGAGAAAGTTCAGGTCAGAAAATGACAAATACTGAATTCAACTGAATCTACAGAGGAATTTTAGGAAAGCAGAATACAATTACCCAATTGGAATTTGGCCAGAACACTATAGGTTATGATCCTCCTCCCCTGCTAAAAAGTGTTTTACAGCTCTTTGAAAAGATGACATCATTTACAGATTTCATTCACACAGATAGATGCAGCAGGGCCAATTCAGTACTAAACTGCAGGAAGAGGATCACCAATTCTGCCCTCTTGTTTGGGGGTGATTCAGTGAGATAGAGACTAGACCCAAATCTAATTTAGTTCATGTAATCTAACAAGATTTACAACCAAAGATAGGATGGCTATGACATCAAGCATCAACCCATAACTAACTTCTGTAACTAGGCTAAAACAAGGACCTTACAACAGGGAATTATTCTGGAAATGCTGACACATCGTTAGGCGTGAGTGGGCGTCACTATAATGCACACATTGTGTACACATATGTTGCTGTCTTTCTGGGAAGTTTAGCTCAAAGCCCAGCGGGTTGATGTGGGATAGCAGGAATGCCTCTTAAAACACTCATCCTGCCAGTTCAGAATCTCAAATGAATCTCCAGTACGTATGCTAAAATTATGCCCAACAAAGAGTGGGCATGACAATTAACAATCCTTTTGAATCAAGATTTCTTCTTGACACTTCAGTGCATACCGGATTGTGGGCATGTTTTGAAGACTCAAATATGCCAATCTTCATTAAGCATATTGGAAAAAAATTGAGAAAAAACAGTAGGACTTTTTTCAGCTAAATCAGTAGAGTTTACTAAATTAAATTGCATCAGTTAAATAAACAAAAGTTTGTTATTTTTAGTTGTTTTTGCTACAGCACACACCCACTACAGTGGGCCAAACTCCCAGAAGACGAGTGGAACAATAGAAAGACCATCTGCTACAAAGCAAACTTAAGCCAAGAGCTACAGTAGTTCTGCTAATAGCACATACTAAATGCAGCAGGACCAACACAGTAAGCTCATGTTTAATGGAGCATTTTATCAGTATCTGCATAATACTGACAAAAGGTTATGCATGGATTTAAAGGTTTCGTATAACTACACAGCACAGTGCACACACACAACTTACACAATTTCATTATAGCTGTCAATTGATAGCACTGTACAAGGCTCTTAAAAATTGCTTATTTGTACAGGTTAATATTTAGGGCAGTTAACATTTCTTGTCATCTACAAAGTAAAGCACTAACAAACAACAGCCTGAAGACTTCCCGGAAAAGGAGAAATATAGAGAACAGATGACACACATTTATAATAAACTATAATCGGACATGAATTTTACACTTGCATCACTACCAGGCATCCAAAAGCATTGCTCAAACTGCTGTACATACCAGTAGTTACCACCAATCCTATGTTCTATTCCACTGGAGTGAATTAGTACAGTGGCTCTCAACCTTCCCAGACTATTGCACCCCTCTGATTTGTCTTGTGTACCCAAGTTTCACCTCACTTAAAAACTATTTGCTTTACAAAATCAGACAAAAATACAAAGAAAAGTGTCCCAGCCCACTGTTACGGAAAATTTGCTTACTTTTTCATTTTTACCATATAATTATAAAATAAAATCAACTGGAATATAAATATTGTACCTACATTTCAGTGTAGAACATATAGAGCAGTATAAACAAGTTATTGTTTATAAAATTTTAGTTTGTACAGACTTCACTAGTGTTTTTTATGCCACCTATTGTAAAACGAGGCAAATATCTAAATGAGTTCACGTACCCCCGGAAGACTTTTGTGTATCCCCAGGGGTACACGTACCCCTGGTTGAGAAACACTGGAATAGCACATGGGTACCTTCCACCACATCCTGACAGATGCCAGTGTTCATTTTCTCTCTTCTAAGTTTTGCGTATCTTTCCCTTTGTTTCTTAATATTTTTTTTTATGACTTCCCTCCCTCTCCTATAGGAGGAGGTTTGGTTGAGCCTGTGATTCAATGGAATCTAATTAGCAAACCTTTCAGTCTCCCCTTGAGTAATGCATTACATTTATAAAAAATTCCCAATTTAAACATTATTGCCTTTTTAAACATAAGAGTAATCACGTGCCTGCTCACAGTTAACATAAAAAGATCAGCAATTGTTGCTTCATACGCTGACAACATGAGAGTTTGTAGTGTGTGAATATAGCACAAATAAGCAAACAGAGGACAAGTACAAAAGCATAAACACACATAAATCCTTCAGAGGGGCAGTGTATGCAGATACCTTTACTACGCAGTTTAAAAAAACCACAGTCCACACCTAAGTCCAAACTCACTCCTTGGCTGGAGTTCAGCTTGATTAAAGTAAAAATTAGCTCAAACTCTCTGCCCAGGACTGGCTGCTCCTAGGGTTGCTACCTCAGCTCTCACCTGAGATCTTCACCACCACCTGCCTCAGAGAGCCATAGCCACTCCCAATTCCCTTATACCCAGAATGGGAAAATGAGCCACCTGTCTCAATGAGTAAGGAAAAGCTATTGAACCCTTTTTCTCAGCAAGATAAAACACTTTTTAACAATGCAAGTTTTTCAGGCAAACCTTGCTGGGCTGTTACAGGCATACAAAGCAGGTGGCTAATGGAAGCATTTCTGAGCCTACTGGGGGCCAGCTGGTCACCACCTGGTTCCCTACTAAATCATACTGCTGAACATCTCCCACTTGAGCACTGTCCTTTTACATTACCAAGCTCTGTCAGTGATTAGAACCTATTCCTCATAGAGCATTCATTAAAGTATTAACAGTAAAAGGAAGCACATGAACAGGATATTGCTTACTTTTTGCTTTGAATGTTGGTGTATTTGCCTAAACGGAGAATCATGGAGGAAAAATTGATATGCAAGCTGCAAATCAAATAAAGTAACTCTAGCCTACCATTATCCTGTTTTAAAGCAGCCTATTTAAAGAGAGTATAAACAGAAAAAAATTTAAGTCTGATGATAAGCAACTCTCTCATTTAGACAGAACCCAGTTCGGAATACCCACCATGTTATTTCCTTATGGAAATTATTTTTTACATTGTGCACAACATGGATCATGCCGTCTATCGGGTATATACCATTATAAAAAATGGCAGAACTCAGCTATTGAAGAGGTGCTGCTAGCTCTTGCTTGCAAGATATTTATTTATTAAGCAGGAAAGCAAATGTGAAACTTGTGAAGTTACTGCAGTCGTGGGGCAGAATTGTGTAAATTGTGCCTGATTTTCCTACTATTCGATTACTACAGTAATGATCACATCATATTTGGTATACGACTGTAACAAGGAGTACATTATTAAAACAATACTGTTTTAATAAAATATTTTATCACTCCTTATAGAGGTCCTAAAAGGTGCTTTACAAACAATTAAGTTTCATAATTGTCAGGTTTACAGATGGATAATTTAGAGACAGATTTACCTGTGATTGCCCAAGGTCAAACAGCAAGTAGCACAGCTGGGAATAACCCAGGAGTCCAGAGTCCTTGCTCTGGACAGCACTCCCTCTGCGTTGTTGTTCTATGCTGTTTATAATAGAATTAGGGCAATTATCAACTGTATACTTGGCGTGCAGTTTCCAAATGATAATTTTTAATAGATGAAAGTAATTAGCACAATATTTAACTGTTAAGAAAGTTTTCCTCTCACATTAACATTCTTAGTAAAATAATCGACTGGTAAACAGGAGAAATGGTGTGGTCTTCTGAATTACTAATATTTGCACCAGAGACAACTGCAACAAAATTGTGGCTGACAGTATTTTAACAGATCACAAATATGCCAGTTAGAGAGTGAAGATTATCTAACTAAGGCGTTATCACCTTTATGTCCTTTTTAGCATTTCCACAAGGGAAAAATTGCACCCAAACAATGTCCACTCATCGCTTTGCACCTGCATGAATATAAAGAGTGATTAGCTAAGAAAAGATAGCAGACTCTCCTTTCTACGAGTGGAGTCCAAAAGCAACTGACTACATTTAAACTGCAATGTTTACTTCTGTAAGGATTTCATCATTGGTGAAGTATGTTAAGAGGCTCCCAATGTACTTCCGTTGACATAATTAAGGCTTATACAGTCTTTGGATTCAAAACTTGTTGAACCATATATTAAATGGATATCTAAACCTAAACTCTCCATAAACCACAATTTTCTATTGGGCAGATTACAATTTATGCATCCCTACATTCAGTAATCACTTCAGCAAAAGATCCATCCATTACTTTGGCTGAAAAATTAAACTAGTGAGTTTGCAAGAACTCTTGGCTTTTCTTCCTTCAAAACTAGCCTAGGTACTAGTTCTCCTGAAAGTTAAGTTTCCTGAAAGATTAAGATCATGGGAAGTTTGAACTCCAGAACAGCCTGAACAAAAAATAAAATGATTCTAGATATTTTATATTATATAAAAATAGCGTCATCTCACATTTAACGTTTTGTAGCTACTTAAAATACTAAACACAAAACCAAATAATTTCCGGATGCATTGTCCACCGTATTTCTCTAATATATTATTTTAAGTGTATTCATGTATTATACCTGCTGGGGGTTTGCTTCGACTTGCAGGCTCTTACCATATACTGTGTAAAAACAGAATACACTAATAACCTATGTTCTACCCTCAGGTACATATCTTCAGCTCCCACTGATGCAGAAGTAGATTTGTTTTAGTGATAATGTGTTATCTTAAAACAAATCTTAAAACATTTCTAAGTAAAACATGTTTCATTAATGAACTTACATTTTCATACTACCCTGCTACTGATATTCAGGACAAGGCACAAACTCTGAAATGGTTACATTTAATGGTTTTTGATTAACCTATTCCATTGCAAAATGGTCCAGAAACAACCGAAATGAATACAAGCATGTCTGCGTTGCATTTATTCTCCTTAATTGGTCATCATAATTGCAGATTTTTCTAGTTTAGTCATTTTGGAAATAATTCACTACAGATAAGAAATGTCCTATTTTAAGGAACATAGCACTCTGATTTCAAGCTTTAGAAGTTCATGTACTGTAAGTAAATCCCCTTAAATGTGTTGAACATTATAGATGCATAGACTACAAGGAGTAATTATTTTATGGGACAAAGAAGTGAGGCTGGTAGAAGCTGATAAGATGCCATTGAGGTCTGATACCAAAAAACAGAAACATAATAAACTTTTCAGATGAGTCTAAAATTTCCAACAGCAAAATTTTCTATTCAGATACATAAAAGTCATTAAGGGCTTTGTTATCAGAGCTATACACAAATTGCCCATTTGTATATATAAACAAGCATGGTTTTTGTATATGTACAAGTTTAGTTTGTGGATATCTAGAAAGAGATGAAAACCGAACCCTAAATATAATTAACAAGGCTCATAGAGACCCAGACATTACATGAGCTTACTTCACCTACTTCTAATCAGTATGTTGACTCTTTCCTTTCTTCGGCAGGAACTCAGTGCCAAGTCCTGCAAACTGCACAATACTTCCCAGATGTTGGGCATTCTTAACTCCCATTAAAGTTCATGAGAATGAGATGGACAGCACACAGCACCTCTTAGGATTGGGACCAAGCAAAGAATCAGTACAAGTCCATCTAAGAGTCATATAAACTTTCATGAACTATTATTTTGGCTGCTGTTTTCCCTCCCGTAAGTCACACTCCCATTTTATCTGTTTTGTATTGACAGAGGGGCATGCTAGGATTATAGAATGAGAAGGACAATGCTTTCACTGTCTCTCTGAAGACAGAATTCTTCTGATAATTATTTACAATACCTTCACCTAAGGCCTCAAAGCCACGTAGTTTCATTATTTTATCTCCCAAATTCTAGTGAACTGTGGAACTGTCTGAATTGTGTGTTATGGAGAGAGATTTTCCTGTGCCAGTACAGTCACAAGACTCTTCTGGGATCATCGAGATGAAAGAGACTGGATAAGGTCACTGAGCCCATCTCTCAGAGAACATACAATGTAATCATCCAGAAGAGGATGCATCAGATATTCAGCTGAAATTACACTTGATCTGGTGGATAGTTCAAGAAAACTATGCTTGCTCAAGGACCCTTTCTAAACAATATCCCTATAGTGAGGAAATGGAATGTGAGACCATTAAAATCTCTCCTCCACTGAAAGCTACCCTATTAAATTTAGTTGAGCTGGATAAAAATACCTGCCACCCTTAATCATAGTATCTTTTTACTACCTACATTTCAGTGCATAATCTCAGAAGGATTATATTTCTCACTAATAATGTACACCAGCAACATTTAAAAAAGATACCTCTTCAGTGTATATAGAGAAGTGTATATAATTCAACATTATATAGAGAAGATACAATTGAATTTGCCACCTTCTCATTAGATATGCCAGAAAATTGGTGAAAATTGGTTGTTGTTATGACCAAATATTATTTAAAAACAATTGTTTCAATTTAATTTTGACATATCAAAACCTTTACTAAATACACAGGGTCAGAACACGTTTGTATACATACTCAATCATATGGATGTATATGCTGAAAAGAATTTAGGTAGTGAACACAGATCACGGTTGACAGTCTTTCTGTACAATATACAATCACTAAAACCATCCCCTCACAGGTAATCTGATCAAATTATGGTTGAAATGCACAGTGTGTTATCAGATGCCAGAGACAAATCGAAGAACATCTTAATAACAAAAAGTCCTTTAGCGCCACATTGGCTGCAAAAACAAACACACACCCTGAAATGTATTATTCATGTACATTACAAAAATGAAATACTGATGACAGTAAATCGGCTCACTGTTTGGGACGCTCTTTGCTCCATAAATAAGGGACAACCTATCAATTTGTTTTTCATTTTTTACGTATAGTTAAGAATTTTTTAAAAAATTAAATTAATTGTTTTTTGTTAGAATTGCTTTCCTTACTCTTCATTATATTATTTTTTGCACATAGCAATTTTCCTTTTAACGCTTATCTAGCAAACAAAACAATGTTCCTGAACTAGTAGACAGAGTGTATTGTTAAAAAAAATTCTAAAAATTGGGAATTGTTCACAAAGTAAATGAAGGCTGAATGAGAAAAAGAAAGAAAAATGCCAATGTTCTGGCATTAAATAACAGTTTTAAAAGAGACAGTGTTATAGTTCTATATACAACATTTTACTTACATCACTGCTTTTTGTGCTTCTTCCTTGGCACCATGGATGGAGAATGGTGCCAGGGAAGTACTTTGCAATGATGCTGAAGTACTTTGCACCGAATCAGAGCAAGTCAGCTCTGAGACAGGTCTGAGGGTGGCTTCCACGAGGGAGTGTGGGTCACTCACAGGCATACGTTTGCCATAGGAGGCACAGGGTTTGAAGCCCAGGAACCAGGGCATGCCTGGCCCCTGGAGCGAAAAGTCCCTCAACGAAAAGAACTATTTACACTAACACTACTTACAAAACTATACACATTAAACTACTAGAACTACAAAAAGAAAAAGTCTGAAACCACTCAGAAGCCTTACCAGGGCAAGAAAGGGTTGTTCCAGCAACCGTAACAGGCGGTAAGAAGGAACAGAGTGCGGGGACAGTAGCACCCCTTATACCAGGACTCGTGTGTGCAGCTCCAGAGGGCTTGAGAGCCGGCCCTATGGATACCACTAAGAGAAAAATCTCCAGCAACAGTGTATGTGGTATGCACACACCTAGCATGGAACGGACATGAGCAAGCACTTGAAGATCACAATATGTGATAGTACCTTTAAGCTTTCTAACAAATTGTATTTCAGTAAACAGAACTGTCAATCTTGGCTAATACTTTCCCTCATTAGAATTTTTTCCCCAACTTCCTTTCTCATGAACTTGTATGGATCATTTTGACAGGTGTATATAATTCCATTCCTTTTCAGATAAAGGTTATTTTGGACTTTGTATGGAACCTGTTTGGCACCTGTTTTGTTTAGTTAAATTTCTAACAAAAAAACGTATATTTCTAGCCTGACTTCTGATCAAGCATTCTTTGGGCAAAAGAATTATCATTGCAGTACATCTGTTTTCATAAATAGGCTTTAATTCACTTTTGTTGCAGACTGCCAAAAGAGCTTTTATGAACTACACAGCAAATGTGCCACTTGAAAGTAATTATTCACCAACTTCCTTTGTATTTTTTAAACGATAACAACAGACACTCCTTCATGTTGCTAGATTTTAATTAAAAACGACATCATAAAACGTTGGCGGGGGGTAGGGAGGAGGGGAGAATGGCTGTGAAGGAAAACATTTATTTTAACCACCTAAAGATAAAATGAGATCATGCTAAAAATATTTAGATACATAATTTTCATAAATCTCAGCTATTTTTTCATATGAGTTTTCTCAGTGCTTCCTGGTCTCTGGCAGGATTAGCTGCTCTCACTAGGACCACTGGCCAACATCAGAGATAGCACAGACCTATAAATAGAACGTTGCTTAAGGCAGAAGTCTTCTGAGGTGGAAAAATGAGAAGCAATCTTTTCACAAAAATCATCCACACAGTTGACAGTGCATGAAGGGAGCTCCTTCATGAGGAAGGTAGAAGACCCAAAGACCCGTCCCAATATCTGATAAGTTTAGGAGTCGGTTCTGTTTACGGTACTAGGCCACAGTATGATGGCACTGCTGATGTGACCAAATCCCAGCACACAACAGTATTTGTAGTGAGCATCTGTGGTAGAGGCCCGTTTGCACAAGCACTTGTTAGTCCCGAATGGACTTATGCAGGTGTGTGCCAGACAAAGAGGTAGTGAGGACTGCCACAGATTAGAAATAGGTACTGACATTTCAGGCCCCAAACCAGATTTAAACACACTCAACTACTGTAACCAAGAAAGTGTCATTGTGACGCTGGTAAGCCAAATGCCTGCTCTGGCCAAAGCTGTAGGCGTTAGCTAAGAACTGACAAAGTCATAGCTGGAAACGAACATACAGGTGATCTTGTTTGGCTATGTTCAAAATAGCTATTATTGTATAAGAATGTATTTAGTGTTTAGACTAGTAAATGCTTGTAAATTGCTGCCTGCATTGATCTCGCTTGTACCTACAAGGTAAAATATGTTTACTTTATAATTGTAAAAATGTTTGCTCTGAACTTGTGAACTCAGATGGGAAGAGTGGCTCCTCATGCACATCCAGGAGGACTATAAAAAATTAAGTGGGCCACTGTAAGCAAAAAGTTTTGACTGCCCCAACACCCATGGGGAAGTATGTGCAGAAGGTCTTGTCCTATCTTTGCTCTTTGGAGTCTCACAAGGCTGGAACTAAGAAACAAAGACCAGAGAGGCCCATGGAAGACCTGGGTTAAGCTCTGAAAAGACATTCAATATTGACAGATCACCTCTTTGAACCATAGACTGAACTCACTTGTGCATATCTGTTGTCTGCTTTACCTTGTAAATAACTCATTTATTTTTCCTAGTTTAAAAACCTTAAGTTAGTTTATTCTAGGATTGGCTACAGGCCTTGTCTTCGATGTGAGATGTAAGGTACAAACTGATCTGGGGAAAGTGACTGGTCTCTTAGGACTGGAAGGAATCTGAATGTTTTGTGATGTTTTTGGTGCAAGTGACCATTTATCACTAAGTCCAGCTGGATGGCACAAGAAACTGGATATCCCAAGGGAATGGTCTGTGACTCCAGGGTAATACTGTGACAGTGATCCAAGAGTTAACATTTATTATTGGTTTGGTGAAATCTAATTATAGAACATATCACCAGTTTGGAGTGTCTGCCCTGAGGCTGGCACACACGGTCATAGAATCATAGGGCTGGAAGGGACCTCAAAAGGTCTTCTAATCCAGTTCCCTGGACTCAAGGCAGGACTAAGTATTATCTAGACCATTTCTGACAAGCTCTTAAACATCGCCAATGACGGAGATTCCACAACTTCCTTAGGCAGTTTATTCCAGTGCTTAACCATCCTGACAGAGTTAGGAAGTTTTTCCTAATGTCCAACCTAAACCTACCTTGCTTCAATTTAAGCCCATTGCCTCTTGTCCTATCCTCACAGGTTAATGAAAACAATTTTTCTCCCTCAGTCTTGTAAATAACCTTTTATGTATTGAAAACTGTATTATGTTCCCCCATCAGTCTTCTCTTTTCCAGTTTTTCAATCTTTCCTCATAGGCCATGTTTTCTAGACCTTTAATCATTTTTGTTGCTCTTCTCTGGACTTCCTTCAATATGTCCACATCTTTTTTGAAATGTGGTACCCAGAACTGGACACAGTAGTCCAGCTGAGGCCTTATTATCACAGAGTAGAGCAGAAGAATTACTTCTTGTGTCTTGCTATAACACTCCTGCTAATACATCCCAGAATAATATTTGCTTGTTCTGCAACAGTGTTACACTGTTGACTCATATTTAGCTTGTGGTCACTATGACCTCCAGATCCCTTTCCGCAGTACTCCTTTCGAGGGAGTTTTTTCTCATTTTGTGTGTGTGCAACTAATTGTTCCTTCCTAAGTGGAGAACTTTACAACGTTTGCATTTGTCCTTAAGAAATTTCATCTATTTACTTCAGACCATTTGTCCAGTCTGTCCTGATCATTTTGAATTTTAATCCTATCCTCCAGAGCACTTGCAACCCCCCCCAGCTTGGTATCATCTTTATAAGTGAACTCTCTATGCCTCTCTCTAAATCATTGATGAAGATATTAAACAGACCTGCACCCAGGACCGATCCCTGAGGGACCTCACTTAATAGGCCCTTCCAGCTTGACTAAACCACTGAAGATTACTCTCTGGGAATAGTTTTCCAACTGTTATGAGCCACTCCAGGCACCATGACAGTCATACCCCAGAAAACCACCCATTTTTTTCCAGCTGAAACCTTCTCAAATATCTCCATTCCTCTGCTGAAACTATACAACTAGGGTGGGCTTCAATTTAGTTGCCTTTCTTAGTCCTAGATCTAGCAACAGCTCTGCATTAATCATTAAAGGAGATTAAAAAATAGCAAATGGAGAGTTTAGAGCAGTGATTCCCAACACATGGCCCAGGAGCCAAAGTAGCCCACAGGTCTTTCAAAGCGGCTCATGGCTCCCTCCCACTGACTGCAGAACAGAGTCACTGCCTAAGAACCCAGGCGGAGCGCGTTGCCACAGGGCTACAAGACCCGTACAGGCTTCCGGCTGCAGCCAAGGGGACAGGAGATCAGCACTCCCCTCCCCTGGCTCCAGCAAAGAGCATGTCAAAACACTCCACCTGAGTCCATAGGTGCTGGCATCCCTGCTGGACCCGAGGGGAGCACTGATCTCCCATCCCCCTGGCTACAGAAGTGAGCCATTATGTAGGGACACAGGTGGAGTGCACAGGCTCTAGGATGCATGCGGTTTCCCTGCTGTAGCCAGGAGAATGGGAGATCAACAAGGAGGCAGCTGAGACCTCCTTCTGTCTGGCTGCAGTGGAGGAGGGAGGAAGCTGCTGGTGGAGACTGGTGACCCTTCAGGGTTGTTAAAACGGTATCTGTGGCACTCGAGCCAAAAAGATTGGGAACTACTGGTCTAGAGGGCCTGATTCTCCACGGGTGTATGAGAACATTTATTTATATTTGTACGAAGCAGGTGTGGAATGTTACCATTCTGATTTGACAGCATTTTATACCCACCTAGCACCAGTGATTACGGTAGGTACAAACAGAGGAGAATTAGGCTCTGGATTTCCCACCCCAGATGACTAAACTGTGCCCAGATTTAATCATCAATACCATATTCAGGAAAGCTCTTAAGTGACAGCTTGTATTAAAGCTAACAATACTGCCTCATGTTTATAATAAAGTTTCATATGAAAACGTCAATTAAGCAAATGTACCATCTGCCCTTCAGGATCTGGAGCTTAAGGCAATAAAAACACTACAAAACTTATCTTCACATTAAAAAGATCTGTGGTTTTAAACCCTGTTCTTCCTTCTCTCCAATTTGAATTAATAACTACCATTTGGTTGTTTTTACTATTAATACTTTCTGTACTCATTTTGTAAGATAGCCCAAGTAGCAAAAAGGATCAAAAACTCTTCACTGGGGCAATTTAGCTTACTTGTCCCTTTGCAGGCTAGAAACTATCATAAAACTAACTTGCTATTTGTCACCTCCACATGCTCTCACCTGCCCTCTGCAATAGGACTCCCTTTGGCTGGCTCTGAGAAGAGTGTGTTTGTCTAAATAACCTCTCTTTTTCAAATTTTAGATTAGTGTTACAGAAAACAGGAAGCAGTGTTTACTTCTGCAAAACTCAAGTCCAATTACTCACATGATTAAGTTATGCAAAAATGCTTTCTTAGACTGTAGTTTCAGGTCAGACTTAGGGTGAAGGGGAAGGGAATCTAATCGCAATGTAAAAGCTTTCAAAGAATCTAATGTCCATTTTCACTTCCTGCACACCCACCACCCACCCTCTCCTACCTCAGAAGATGTTTTCTTCACCTTGTTTTTGCAAAGTAACATTAGTAACTGGAAGATAATTTTAAAAATTGATATATAAAATCTTGCATTTGTGGTATGGAAAAGGCATTCAAGACATTAGTCAATATTCAAAATCCAGGGTGGGAGGGGGAGACACTCAGGAGGAAACCTTCCTATTTTCCCTTAAACAATTGAGATAAATATGTAAAAATAGCAGGTGACTAAATAAATCACAGGGAAGGGCTTTGATGCCTAATTCCAGTGAAAGCTGCTCAGCTTTCTTTTCAAAGTATGCTTCCTGACTGAACTGTTCCAAATAAAACATATGTTTTAGAAATAAAATTTAATTTTTAAACAGTCTTAATACAGGAATTGCCAAATCACAATAGATCTTATGCGACTCTGAACTAAAAAACAGCTTGGTTCTGAATTTACTGAAGAAAAAGGTTGTCGCTGTCTGGAAAACTGGATGGCTCAGGGGACTGCTAATGGGATATGAAACGTTTCACCTCAAGGTCACAGATTCAAATCTAGCCCAGGTTGGCAGACACCAAAATGTCATTACCATTCAACGGCTGCTCAGCAGTCCCTGTGAAATGAACTGGTAGCCAAAGACTATTTTCTCTAGGGACAGCTGTGAGCATCCCAATTATTGTCTTTCTTGAATTTATATATTCTGCTTATATAATGAATCTGTTGATCAACATCTTGGTATCTTTAAAAAAACAAAAAACCACCAGCCAAAACAATTTGAACTTGCTTGCTAATGCAAACAGAACTCCACCAAAACAGTGAGACACCCTCCTAAACTTCTCACCAAACTCTGACTCTGTCACGGTAGGGGAGGGGTAGGAGGATTTAAGTTCCAGAGTAGAAAACTCTCCACTGAGAATGCCATGTCTTCAGTAACTGGATGTACCAGTTCAGGTTCTGTTAATTCAACCACCCTAATTTATCTCAACTGTCAATACAGACTGCATGGAGAGAAGAGGAACACACTATAAATCCTCTGACAGCTTTATTAGGCACAAGACCACAAACAACACCCAGAAATAAAACACAAGCTTTTCTAAATGTACGAAGTACAGATATAATGTGCTCCATGGAAAGATACAAACAAGTAAGCAAGTTGCTTTCTGCACTAACTTAAGTGCTAAACCTCAGCAAAGCCAAGACAGTGGGCATGGGAAGTGAGAGGGATTTTGTCCTCACACTCATGTGCCATGCCATACTGAGACTAAGTGGTTTATCCACCAAGACCATGGTCAGTTCAACATCTTTAATGAACATAAATGTAACCTATCCTTCACCCCTGCCTCAAACCCCTTTTTTCTTTTTAGGATAACTCAAATGCTATGCCTGACAGACAGACAGCAGAAGTCTTATTTTGTCCGGATAGACAATTCTGAGACACAACAAGCCAAATGGAAGCTTGTTCTTCACATAAAAGATACTTTCCAGTTTTAATCAGCTTCCTAAAAATGAAAAGCAAAACAAATGACCCATCAAAAAAGGTCGCATCTGACACCAGTAATTTTTTTTTGGTATATACATCATAAAATGAAATCTATATGAAAAGTTAAATAACAGACGTAGTGAATTGTGGTGAATAGATGAGATGAATAAAATTAATCTATTTTACGTGTTGACTAAGCAGAACTCGTTTCAGACGTAAAGGGACAGATGAATATCGTACTTCATTAAAAAAGAGGAATAAAGGAGAAAATAATTGTTTAATACAGGCGGAAGAGAGAAGAATCAGGATCATTATACAGCAAATCACAAAAGTTATTGGTGAACACAAGCCAGTCTCTTTTACCACCAATGTTTAGCAAGACAATCATCCCACAGGACAAACAAAAGATATATATTTGTAAAAGCGCTTACAATACAGTGGTCATGTATAGTTTGGTATGAAATTACTAGATACTACTAGATATTGTAGTTTTATCATCAATTCTTATTTAAGATGCCAGCATATGATCCAACTGGGTGACTCTCTTATTTCCTTCACAGGATCCTTGAGGACTAATATTTATTACTAATTCTTCATTATACACAGTGCTTACTTCAGATAAAAAAGTCATATTTCTATCAGCATTTTCTTAAACCTACTATATTCATTACAAGGAATGCATTAGTAAAACTGAAAGATTCAGAAAAAATTCTCTCTCTAGTCAGTTTCCCTTTATATTAAAAGTAAACAAACAGACACAGACACACACACACTCACTTGTCATATCATCAGTTTCCCCTTTTCATGAGGGTCTTTTCCACAGAACAAGGGAAACATGTACAGATTACAAAACAGAGAAGTTTCAGTGTAAACCCACAAAAATTGGCCAATGGGGTCATGAAAATGCTTTTAATGTTTTTTTGTTGTCATGGTCAGTTTGTTTTTAAGAACTGACTCATTTCAAGCTGACAAGTTCCTTTTTAAAAAGGTGAAAATACAACAGAACCTCATAATTACAAACACCAGAATTATGAACTGACCGGTCAACCACACATCTCATTTGGAACTGGAAGCATGCAATCGGGCAGAAGCAGAGGGAAAAAAAAAAAAAAGGCAAATGCAGTACAGGACTGAAACGTAAACTACTAAAAAAAAATAAAGGGAAAGCAGCACTTTTCTTTTTGCACAGTAGCGTTTCAAAGCTGTATTAAGTCGATGTTCAGTTGTTAACTTTTGGAAGAAGAACAATAACATTTTGTTCAGAGTTATGAACATTTCAAAGTTACAAACAACCTCCATTCCCAATGTGTTCAGAATTTTGAATTTCTATTTTAGAAAAAATTACTCCCTTTTATTTACATTCTCACAGCATTTTGATATTAGCCTGAAACATTTAGAAACAAAAGTTAAAAATAACATCCTCCTTTACTTACCTCCCAAAACCTTAATTGTTAGGTATGTCAAACTTTTGCAGGGGAAAGACAGCCCTGAACATGGAACTTGATAAATTAAGCTGTTTTCATTCAACTTTTCAAAGACACTCACATATGGAACTAAATATCACTGCTAACACATTCTTGGTGTATATTCACATGTACTGGCAACATACAGAATGTAGAGTGCACTGAAATAGTTAGGAAGTGTAGGTTACCATTCATTTATGTTATTGTCAACAAAAATGCTCAATGAGGCATGAGTTGAAGTGACATCTCTCAATCTTTAAAGCATTAAATCTTAAAATCTTAAATCATACAGTATTTCAGAATTAAAGCCTGTGTAGGAAAATAATATCATTCCAAGGATTAGTATTTTAGCATTATTAGCTTTTTCCAGATTAGAATTTTACATGCACGTTATCTTAAGGCCTGTCTACAAAGAAAAATTGGACTGCCTAACTATACTGGCATAAGGTGGTACAACTGCCTAGTGTGGATGCAGTTATATCGGTATGAAGTTGCTTACAGCAGTTTGCTTATTCCAGTAAGAGAAGGAGACTAGGGTATGCCAGTATGATACACCTTTACACCAATAAAACTACATCCATACTGGTTTGGGGGGGGAGGGGTGTATCTAGGTAGAAAAATCAGACCCCCTAACTGAAATAGTTAAATCAGTACAAAAATTGCATGCAGACCACAATTCTCATTGTGTTTAAGGTACATACGCCAGAACTGCCTATTTAAACACAGGTAACAGGTGTATCACTGAACATTTGATTTTTTACTCTTCTATACTATAATCTTGTTGCTTCCCATCCCTATTAGGAATGCAGAAGAGGAGAATCACTACTTTCAGAGATACTAAGTCACCACAAAACCCACAGTAGCTACTGGCGACCAATACACTGCATTGGTATGGCTTGTTTTTAAATACTTTTTCCTAGATCAATTTATGAGAGTGACCAGAAAAAATTATAGTAAAAAGGCAGGAGAAGGGAATGTGGAGTTCGATATACTACCTGCTTCCAAAAACACATTTCTTTGTCATCATCATCTAGGGTTTGAAGCAGAAGACTGAAGGGAAGTCCCTCTAACATCTTTCTAACACATATAGACACGAAGCGAAGTCTGGGTGCCTGTATAAACCGTACGAGGCTTTATTTTTTTTTTGAAGAAGAAGTGAAACTGAAAATTGCTTTAATTTATTACAAGACTGTAGCAAATCCACAGCTAAGAATGCTATGGGGAAGTCAAATAAAACCGGTTTATATTATGCAGTCATTTAAATCCAATCTCCCTTATCATAAAAGATTTCATTTCCTTTGTAGCAGAGTGATCTCTGTACATACTACCAATGGAACGCTAAAAGAAAAAGACACTGTTGTTGCCTCAGTACAGAATGGTTCTATAAGCAGTCTGATCACACTATCTCCAATGGAAACATCACTTCAGATGCTTATGAACCCATACTAAAGATTGATAAAACAGAGCTTCTTTATCAATAAAATAAAGTCAAATATCACATTGTGTTTCTTTCAGTAAAATAGTCTGGAAGTCTTCATAGACATGCATTCTCTCTAATGTCATCAACTGAAGGTGGGGGTTGGGGTACCTTTTCATTCTCTAGAATTTAACCATGTTTGAGATAATATGTGGGATCCCAGTACATCACAAAGCTGTGATCTTTTAACACTTTAGCAGGTTGGTCAGGAAAACACATTCTAACCAGTAGTAGCAACAGTGACATCTGCAAGAACATGTTCATCTTCACTGCTTCTGTCCCTAGACTTTCATCATCAGTGAAACTGCTGTACTGCAGCACTGTTCCTGAATTCAGGGGCAGGAAGAATGGCAGGGACATAATCCTCATTTACCCCATTGGCTACAACTCTAAAAATACAACATCTTGTGTTTGTTTGGATAAATCTAAAGAAGAGTTCAATAAATATTCTTGCATAATGGAAGCAAAGTCCCATGATACACATGCACCCCTGATATTAGGGTGACCAGATGTCCTGATTTTATAGGGACAGTCCCGATACTCAGAGCTTTGTCTTATATAGGCGCCTATTACTCCCCTACTTGTCCTGATTTTTCACCCTTGCTGTCTGGTCACCCTACCCCATAAATATCTTTTCTAAACCGGAAGTGAGCAGCAAGTGAAACTGAAGTAGTAAGTTAAGCTAAAAGCTCATATATAAGTGCACACTGACTGTTATTGCAAAAAAAGTCCTTTATCCACCTCCACAAGTACACAAGGCATTAGTGTCCCATTAACAGACAAGCACTCAGCAAAGCAGAAATCAATTACGTCTTTCAAAAGATTTCTCAGCACCAATCTGAAGGATCACCACCCAAGAGCTCTACAAAAATTATAAGCACCGTAAAGTTCTGTTCTATTTTATTGCTTCGGAAAATGTCAGTCAATATCCAAAATGGATCTCTCAATTTCTCCTCGTAAGAAGTAAACTACATTGACAATGCCCTAACTCAGGGGTTCTCAAATATTTTTTTGCTGGGACCCCCTTTGAAAATATTTCAGGCTATGATGACCCTCCCCAAAAGTGATGATCTTCCCCTCCCCCATGCCACCCTTACAAGTGTGCATGAGAGGCTAACAGTTCACGACCCCCAATTTGAGAACCCCTGCTTCTCTCTCCTAGGAAAAGACCTACATACTGTAGGTTGGCTGAAGGAGTAATTCTAAAGAAATAAATGTTTTAAGGAAATGCACTTAGTTTTAACTTCATGTACAGTGACAAAGAATACCTAGTGGAACAAATCCAGTGAATCACTGATTGACCGGTAGGGTCATTGCATCCAAACAATAAATACGTTGTGTCTTTAAACAACTAAAATGTCAAAACACTGTAGATGTAAATTAACAATCTTAAGAATGCAGAAAAGCAAGACTATCTGCATTGATATGTAAATATTTCTCTTACCTGTCTTGAGACTGTTCCTCATACATCCGCTCCTTGCCCTCTTTAAAGAGTCTTATAGCTCGTTTTGATTTTTTCATGAGACTATCAATGTAGATTTTAAAATATTCATTCTCACTGAGTTGTGCAAGTTTCTGGTTGTCGTCATATTTGCTCAGTATAAGTCGCAAATGTTGGTAAGTGTCTGGTAAAATGTCAAGTATGTAAGGTGGGCTGTTTTTCAATTGAAGTTTCGGATTTTGGCACAGTCTGACCTAGAAGTAAAAACAACAGTGTTTAAAAAAGCACCCTCTGATCACATCAGAAAGAAATATGCAGGGGTAAAAAATGATTTGACATCTTGAAATTAGCAGAAGCAAGAATACTTCTCAGGCTTCCAAACACAGTGGTCTAAAAATTCTGCTTTGACTTGTATCCCATACAAGGACACTGAAGTCCTTGTTATTGACTAGTGTATAGAGAACTTAACCTTTTACTAGCACGTATAAGTAATCACAGTCACTCCTCTACACATTTTAATGCATGTGTTCGTTCCCCTGACATAAGCACCTTTGCCTGCCTGCTCTGCACCACTAAGAGGCATAAAAGAAGGCATTATTAGAAACTCAACATTTGCAACTTCAGGGTTCTAGTAAAAAGACGGCAACTACATGAAGCCTGAGTCATTAAGGTTTTTAATGGAGCCCATTATATATACACTTCAGTGAATGTCCTTTTAAAAAACAACTGACTAACGGAATAAGCGTGAATGAATAGTTCAATTTCTATTTTGTGCACATTTAATTTGAATCACACCAACCATACAAAGTGCTTCTTACACCATGACAGCCTGCCCCTGTACAGGTAAGGTATACACTTATTTAAATTACTGCCTTCACAATATAATTGACTTTTTAAACTATATTGCAATCTTTTTAGATCTCATGACTAAGTAGGCTTGGGCCTGACCAGTCTTTGAATAAAAAAAGACAAACCCAAAAACCTCCAAGTAAATCTAGGCGCTCTAAGAAATTGGGTTAGTGCCAAGCAGGCAGCATTCTTCACTCCAATCTAGAACTAAACTAATGTCTCATATGTTCACCTCGTGGACACACTGTGAAGATGCAAACCCCTATTGTCCATTTTGAAAGAGTAGCATGTTAGTCCTGTGTTCTGATCATACACCAATTTGAGGCAATTATATTCTGGCTACCAAAATTCTCCCATAACTTCAGTTGAAGATGGTATTTTACTTCATTTTCTGTTTTAAATGATTATATAGTTGACACGCACGTCTCAAGAGCTGCTGCATTCCACCACAGAGATGGCAGTACTTCACTAATGAACTAAGTGATCTCCATATGTGCGATACTATACATAATTACCATATGCGCGCACACTGCATATGTATATGTATTAAACCCATGCAAATACTTATGAGAAAGAAAATAAATTGTAGTGTGGTATACAGGTTTTATAGGCATGAGTTGCGGATGGCCACATTACCTCAAAAAAGGTTTGCTGTAGTAGTATAAAGTATACTAAAGTCACTAATATGTAACTAAATACTAATTAAGTTTAAAAACTAATTTTTAAAATCTTCAAATATTGCACAGGACAGATTTTCTGTTCATACTAAATTCAAAGTCCAATATCTTGGGCAATTCCAGGGGAAGAGGCATCCCACTGGAAACACTAAGCTATCTCCCATTTCCTGTAGTAGAATGCCTGAATTTCTAGCCCTCCAAGAGTCATGGGATACCAACCATACCTTAAAACTCACTATTTCCATGCTGCAGCATAAACAGAGTAGAAAATTCAGTATTTAGCAGGAGTGGAGGCAGAAGGAAAGCACACTGCAATTTCTCTGAATGGAATTGTTGTCTACATAGTAGTAATTCAGTCCAGACTCTAGAGTGTATTTTGTACTAGTAAAACAGGGTCAAAATTTAATTTAGTTGTAAATTAAGTTATTAAGTTAGTAATTAGTTATTACTAAGCCTATTATGCCACAGCAGCAAAATTCAAACTGGCAACTGCTGATGAGAAATTTTTACATTAGAGGGAAAAATATTAAATATAAAATTTTTATGGGTTTTCGCCTTTATTTGTCTTTGCCCTCAATCACTTGTGAATTTTTCAACAGCAGCTTTACTCACCCTTACTAACTTTATTTAAAGTGAAAATGATTTGTGACACCGTTACTTGTTATGGGAGGGATTTTAGAATCACAAATAGAGAATTATGACGTCCTTGATGTATGTAGCCTAAGAAAGAGTGCTTATTCAGACAAAATATAAGCAAAAAGAACATAAATACAGAACATTATAATCATGGTCAACTGAACCACTTTTTAAAAAAGTGAAATTATCAACTCCTAACTCCTCCTAAGGAAACTGGATGGTTACAATAATTAGTTTTTATGTGAAAAGACATGCTGCACAAAGAGAAAAATCATCCTAGTAAGTGAAAGAAGGGTGGCTTTATATATACACACACCACAAAGGTGAACACACTATTTCACAGGTTTATACAAGCTGCTTGTCTATCCAAATTGCTTATTTTGGTTGAGCATGTTCTATGGCTGGATGGCCAGAGAGTTGAACAAATGATATACTGTGAAAAACAAGATTCAGTTCCTCTTTGAGGTACTTTAGCAAGTCTTTTTTAGTCCAATACAGTCATATATAGGCAGCTAACAGGATTCTGTGGTCCATCTGGCTTACCATGCTTCACTTTCTGCAGACTACCTGGAAACCAATTACAGACACTCAACCTCTTGCCTCAACACTGGACCTAGCTTTTAAATAATATGAAGGTATTTCTATAATAAAACTCAGCTCCTCCTACCCATTTTAATAAGTTTATCACAAAACAAGTGCTGGAGTTTAGTTCAAATGTTTAGGGGTCAAAGCACCCATTCAATGAGCTTGCGAAGAATTTTCTCCACTTATTTTTATAGTGGACCATGTGGAAATGTGTCTGTAAAAAGCTGGTTGTGTAAGCCATATGGCTCCTGGCATTAAGATGTCCTGACACTTACCACAAGGGTTCACATTAATAGTAAGCAGCAGCACCAACATGACAACAGCTGACATAAAAGGCATCCTAAAGCAACCAAGCTCTTGTAGTACATACCGTTCTGAAAAACAAAAACACCACCATGCTGTGCTTTATGAAGCAAACCTCACATTAGCAATAGCATAGGGTATGAGTCAGATCACCAATTTCATCTTTATTGTGACTTGGATTAAGCAGGTATATATTTATCAATCTTCTTCATATGATTGATATGAATGCTCAGCAACAACTATAATTTTATAGTAGTAACATATAGTAAAATTATAGTAAGTATTTAATATACCAAAGAAAAAACATACATACATTCAGCAAGCGAAAAAGAAACTTTTTCTTGATTGAGGTAAGTTATGTGTAGATAAGATCCTTGAAGTATCCTACTCAGAACAGGCTATCAACATATTATATACCATGTTTATCACTGTGATACCAGAGCACTCATTTCTAACAGTGCATGGCCACAGTATGCACCCCATCCTATCAGAAACAGATTTCACCATAGCGATCCTTGCATCTATAACCTCCAGGTTTGACTATTACAGTTCACATGGAATGAAACTCACACCCTAAAAACCAACTCGTTAGCACAAACATGCAACAACCCATCCACTCATCATGAGTCACTGTGAACACATTGTTACAATTCTCCATGCTCTCCAATAAATACAAGGGCCAGATTGTGATATCCTCTCCACAATGAGTGATATTTTAACTCTAACAAGTAATCCCAATGAAGTACCCATGATAATATTATTAGTGAGGTGCTACCCAAAGTGCAGAGATCTAGCCCAAAGTAATTAAATGGGGTTCTTATATTCAAAAGGTTTCCATGGGATTGGTGAGAACGACCATAGACATCATACCCACTCTCCCCTGCCACTCTGACTTCCCTTCACAGCTTCTTTTCATTGGCTCAGCCAAACAGTCAACAGTGTGGGAGACCCACATGAGTGCTAGAGGCAAACTTTAATGGAAACTGGACACAGCCAATGGAATTTGTCTATGCAAGAGAGAAGGACTACAAATTTCAAGGGCCTTTGGCCCAAAGGCAAAGCCTATTTCTTCTATGTAACTTTCCCTTTCCCAATATCTCTTCCCACAAAATTAATCCTAAACATGCGCAAAAAAAAAGTTACACCTATTCAAGTTTTCCTCTTGCTGGTAGGGAAGGTAGAGAATTCACTTTGCTTCTTTTTCACTACTTGGGAGGTGCTTAATAACTGCTGATGAGGATCATATACAGTAAGTACCTAGATAGATGACACACTGAACTTTTTAAAAAAGAATATCATTTTTAAGTTAGTGTTTTAAAGTATCTTCAGATTAAAGGGAACAAATTTCCATAGCAATTATTTAGCCATTTGCTTTCATGTAGAAAATTGTATTGTTTGTTCCTTAAGGAACTTTAAAAAAAAATTGTTTTAAAGGTAATTGATTTAATGCTGTCATAAAATAGCTTTACACTGTCAAGAAAAGCAACATTGATACACCATGATATGTTTAAATGCCCCAATGCTGGTCAAAGATCATGTGAGAAAAGATACTCACATGAGAAAACGGTAATAGAATAAATATCTGCTGACTATGACTCCTACTAAATTCTCTCTATTCAGCAGGACCCACTGGACGTGACATTTAGAGTATCAGTGACTAGTATATTTCCAAGGTTACAACTTGAAAGGTTCTACTTAATCAGCATCTTCTTCACATAGTGCAGAAATGACACAAGATACAAACAAATTGGCTCAAATTGGGTTAAAAGTGACTCTGTAATAAGTTACCGTAACACTTCTGATTTCCAGAAAACCACGGCACGCACAATTCCAAGGAACAAATCCTGCAGAATGAAGTAACAGATGGGCAACTGGGAAAATGGAGAGATCACAAGGTGCAGACTCACCCATCAAAACTCACCACACCCAAGACTGCATTAACTATCAATGCATTGGCTCTATAGATTGCTGATGGGTAAGTTACCAAGAGGTAGAAAAAGACATCTGGAAGAGGCCATCTCACCAAAATGGAAGAAGAGGTCATCTGCTACCTGACTTCCACCTAAGGGAACAGTGGGTGCTCATACCCTGGATTTGACGGCTTCCATACCGTAACAGTGCCTCTTTTAATATGGGCTCAGGGATGCAAACTTAGTGGTGTTTAAAACCAAAAAGTGCAGTGCTTTGATGCACTCTTCATGCACGCCCTGTATCTGACACATAGATATGCAGATACAGGCAAAAGGATTGCTCCTCTAGTTTTTCCACTTGAATTTCTGTGTAACTAATAATTTTTTTTATAATTTTTCCCCTCCCCCAAGAGAGTTGTGTGGCATAAGACTTTTAATCCATACTTAAAAACAGTGCAAGGACCAATTCATATCCTAAAGAACTCTATGGCTATGATTTAAATTAATTGGTTGCTTTTTGATACTGTGAAGTGTAAATGACTTGGAAGGTTATACAATTTGAATGTTACACTGTTATAAAGAATATATATATGTGTATGTATAAATAAATAATTGGGTTTCATATATATTGGGTTTCATGCTCGTTAACTGTACTCAGTACAGACACCGGAGGTTAGAGAAAAAAATAGTCTTGGCATCAACTCATTTTAAAAAATGTATTACTTCTATAATTCTTTTAGTAATGTGGTTTTGCATAATTACAAAGCCAACAGTGTAAACTTTGGGTACACATTCTACTTTGCTCTTAGACTATATTAAAAAGCTAATTAAATTGCTCTTCCTGCTTTCCATTATCTGGATAAAATTTATTGCATGTGGTCCATGATAAAACAACAATAAAATTTATACATGAATTTTATTTTCCACCATGCTACTTATCAACCATATTTCCCTCCCAGTACTTTAGAGTACCTTATAGTGATTGAAAGTTGGAAGTACTCACACATGGGAGCATAAATACAATCTTGTTTTGAAACATTTCACAATTTCACTAACTTGAAATGCTTAAAATTAATCTGAATTCCCAGCTCTGAATAGACAGACTATTAAGGATACTGATCTACTCTCACCATTTATATGGTAGGTATTTCCCATGCTACTCTCAAAACAACTGCACTCTCCTTACAGAAATGTACTTTTGTTTCCTAGATTCTGAAATCTATTATGCTTATGATTTTGCTGCAGTATCTTCAGATTTTAGAAGGCCCTTCCAATGTATAGAAAACTTAAATTATTTGTAATTCTTACTATTGCACCAATATGAATTGGATCGGAAATTTATTCTCGTACGTAATGTTGCATCTTATTTTGGGAAACAGTCATCCACTATATCGAAGAATTAACTTTACTATGAGTCCGAAAATATCTGATGTATTCAGTAGCATAAAACTATCACTGGAAATTATGTCCAGCTTTCTGGAACATGAAAAAGGAGCATCAACCAAACTTAGTATTATGCAAGATATACCAATGCCCAACAACATTTTGATCTAACTACCCCTTGTCCATTTGAAAATAGGAGTGAGTTTACACAGAAAAACAAAAAACAACAACAACAAAAAGATCGTTGAGTGTATGGTTAATCAGAAGAAATTGTTTAAAAAATACAAAAATGAGTTGTTATATCAGTAAGTTTTATAGAAAGCAAGTTTAGATTCAGATGGATGCTGCCCCACGTGCACTGATTTGTTTACTTGTAACAACCAGACTCGGTAAAGCATATATTTAAAAAAAGATTTTCTGCATCAGGAACAATTTTGTATTTTTTGCAAGTGTACTAACTAGTAAATATTTACCAATGGGACTTGTCTAGAATATCATTCTATCATATTTTGTCCTATTAATTCTGACAGGATTCTTTCAGCTACCAAAATAAAGTTGCGGGTTTTTAAAAAGTGACACCAAAGAGATTTCAAGATGAGATACTGTATATGAATTTGCAGCCTTAATCCTGTTCTCATAGCTGAGATATAAACTCATGAAAACCAAAGAGTTATCATAAAGTATCCAAAGTGACAGGCCTTTAACTATAACAATTCCAAGTCATGGCATGTAATAACTTCCGCACATGTAAATTTGCATGATGTTGCTAATTAACTTCAGTATTTACATACGCCATAACGTATTCTCCAAAAACCATAGTCCCACGATATTTAGTTTTCTGTTGATAAAATCATGCAATTTTTAGTTTCGGTTAATCCCACAATGCTTGTAAATAGAGCAACAAATATGTTTTGCTACTCAAGTTACTTCATATATGGAATCTTAACCAGTGAGAAAAGCAGGCACAGCACGGTGGCCTGAGCATAACACTCCTGAGATCTAAATCCAGTCTTGACACTGGCTCTCTGGGTCCTTGGGCCAAAGAACCTCTCTGACTTGTTTTCGCCTCTTCCTCCATCTGTAGAGATTATAGTTAAAGACCAATACTACCATTTAATATTGGTAATAATATTAATACCATAGTAATTTAGGCCTTGAAGCCACAGTCTGATCTCTGAGTGGAGACCCCTACGACTATGCAGATTCCCGCAGCGTTCACTCAGAGGGTATGCATATGCAACCAGGGTCTGCACATGTTCATCTGACTGCAGGATCCCACAACAATATTTAAACCAACAGCTACTTAGGAAAGTTTCTAACCATTTCTGGTTTTAAACCCAGTTTTTGCTTTAGGTAAAGGGGAAAATTTTCCTTCCATTGCCTACTGTTGTGAAGGGCTAGAAGACTTAACATTTGTTGTTTGCCAACGTATTACATTTGTTCAAATGCACCCTCTTCACTACAAATACCAAATGCTTAACTCAAGCAGCAAGTTACTGCATTTGGACACCATTACATCACCCTGTCTGGTATACTTTAATGTAATTTGGAAATAAAATTTGATTAACTGACAGCAGCTTAAAGAGGATACATTAAAGATCAAAACTGAGGACACTTATCCAGTGAAACCAAAAAGAAAACCAAGTTCGGCCTTTCCGAATAATTCTGCAGAATAGGCCACATACTGTTCTAATGGATGATGGAACAATGACAAAGTTCTTCTATGAAAGAAGAGTGACAGCAATACATAATTCTAAACAGTGAGATTAAGAGTCAAAGTAACTGAAGGAAAAATGCACTGTAAGGCTTTCTGCGTGGTTTGACATACTACTGCAAAGAGGGAAATATCAAACTGCACATTTCCTGTGTTGTTTCAAACATGGTATAGACAGATGCCATCTTTTCAAGATGAAAACATCTTGCTACTGAAGAATAGGGTCTGTCTCTATGTGCCTATATTTGCGATATTAATTATGACACATTCCCTATTTGCATCACCCAACCAAATTCAAATCTGACAGTAACAGAAACAACTCCACTAAAGTCTATGGAGTAGTACCTATTTGCATCATAGCTGCCCTTTAGAATGAACTTTAGGTGCTGTGCTATTAAATACAAGTAATCTTCTAGTGGTATCAGTATGGAATGGCAAATGTTCCAATCAATGATTCAGGCAATTTTAGTTTAACAAAATGCATTAACATTTCCTAAAGTAAATAAATATTTTACATTTATATAGCACCACACAAACCTCTAAATTAAATTGCCTATATTTTAAAAATAAGTGAAGTGAACCACAGGAAGACTTAGTTAACTTTCCAAAGTCAGAGACATCATCAGAGTTAAATAAACCGTTAGGGTCACAATTCCTCTGGTTCTAGGGCTTGATACCATCAAGTATTAAAACCTCAATAATTTCAAAGGAAAGCTCCCCTGTGCTGATCATCCTAAAAAGTCAAGTCCTTACCTACCAAATCACTGCCTCCTGAGAGTTACCCAGACTGTAAATAAACTATTCCTAACTTCAATACAGCACTTTAGCTAATTTGTACATAGTTTATAGAAAGCTGTCACTTCTGTTATGTAGTATTTAATAAAATGTGTGACTTTGAGAAAGCAACATGAAGATGTTACAAGATATACAAACCAAAGTTCCAGCCCACCGAAAATCACTTACAATAAAATGTGTTTTCAGTTCCAAAATAAACAGTTAAGCAAAGAAGTTGTAAAAGTACTTCAAAAAAAAATCCATGGAAAATGCAGATGAAAGATTTTAAAATAAATGATTTCCTACTAATCCGTTTACTCCATCCATTAAGGGAAAATCAGAAAGTGATTTCCTCCTCAGGCACAGTTCTTACAAACAAACGTATGCATATGACTGTCATGAGAGTGCTTTGCAGGATGATTAGCTAAACTGAAGTTTCATGCTCAAGAGGATTTGTTTGCAGACTCACAATGGATCCTCATTTAGTTAAGGCATATTTGATGTACAAGAAACAAATTAAGCAGTTTTCTCAGAACAGTTCTACAAATCTGAGTTATTCTGAAGGACTTTGACCAACAAGAGCAGCATGATTTAAGGCAAACGTACATTTCTCCACTCAAATAAGATGTTTAAAGAACACATAGCCAGAGGCCAACAAAATGAGCAAACAGGTTAAAATGACCTAAAACGCAGCCCTCTCTTTCCAAACTAGGATACACATGGCAAAAGAATAAAATCAGCAGGAAGATGTAGATTCTCACATGGACTCATGTAAATACCTTCCTTCCCCAACAGGGGAATACAATGTGCACAGACACAAAACTTACCACTTTGTCCATTAGCTTCCAAGTCTTCTCCACAGTCCTACGGTCAGCAGCTGCTTGCTTGGGAGGGCCCACTGCATCCTGAATAGCATCAATGAAGCCCAGAATACGCCCTTTGCGGGGGTTTCCTCCTCGGCCACCTGGGTTCCGGCCATTCAGGGAATTGGCCATCTGGGATCAGAGCTTCATAAAAATAAGAGAGAAACATCACAAGGTATCCTAAGGGCATTTCGTCATAGAAGAGCCACATTTTAAAAAAGCAAACCACCGACAAACAAAAACATGCAGTGAGGTGCCATTTCCTTCCCCCCGTCTGGAAAAAGGACAAGTAAGAGCAAATTTGGGAACCGGCTTAACTTTTTGAGGAAGATGAAGAGTGTAAACCCACCTAGGCGGCGTTTACACTGAGAAGCGCCCCTGGGTGCGTTGCCAGTGTAAACACAAACAAGCTGCAGGCACATTTACCTTTGCGGACGGAGACTGGGTTACCCCCCCCCCGAACAGAAACAAAGACAAACCCGGACACAACGCGCACACCCCTGCGCCGCCCCCTTCCCCAGACGGCCCCGCAGAGACACGAGAGCCCGCGGCGAAGCTGGCTCCAGCACCCCCCGCTCACACTCCCGCGCAGGTTTTCCACACGCGCGCCCCGGACACACGCCGCGCCCCGACAACAAAGGCACGGGGACACCCGCCCCCTCACAGCGGGGCTGGTAAAGCCACGCAGCCGCCCGCGCGGCGCGGCCGTTGGGGACCGGGAAAGCAGCCATACGTACGCGGCGCCGTCTGGCAGCGGGAGGGAGCGAAGCGGGCCGAGGGGAGCCGGACGGAAGTTTCTTCGGCCAAGCCGAGCCCCCCGAAAGCTCTGTTTCACCGCAGCCACTTCCCCCCCGGCCCCAGCGCCGCGTCCCCGCTCAGTCTCTCCCCGCTTCTTCGGTCTCGCGCCACCTGGCGCGCCCGGCTCCAGCCCCAGCCGCGCGGCGTCAAAGCCCAGCCGGGCTCCCGGCTCCCGGGCGGAGCGCTCTGCCCCCGCCGCACATGCTCCGCCGCAGAGAGGGCAGGGGCCGGCACTCCGGGCTCTCCCGGCCGCGGGACGTTCCCGGGCTCGCTCTCCCCGGCGTGGACGGCGGCGGTGGGGGGGGGGGTCGCTCAGTCGCTGTCCCCGCAGGAACACGCCGGGGCAGAGTCAATGCATCCCCGCGTCTGTCCGTCCGTCCGTGCCCGGGGCGGGGGAGGGGGCGTGCCTAAGGCGGCAGCAGCGGCACGAGAAGCCCCCGGGCGCGCGCGCGCGTGAGGGAGGGAGGGAGCGGGCGGGGGGGGGTGGAATTCAGCCCCACTCACTCCTGGAAAGTAAAGCGAGGCGCGCGCAGGCAGCACGAGCCCCGCCCCCGCCGCTGTTGCGCTCTCCTCGGAACATACCCTGCTCACCGGCTGCCCCACACTCACTCCTACGCATGCGCGCTGGAGAGGTGAGGTGCCGGGGAAGGGGCGCGGGGGGAGGGAGAAACCACGGGCACTCTTCCAGGGGCGGAGCTAAGGCTCAGACGTCAGCCAATCGGGAGGGGCGGGGGAAGAGAAGAGTCGGCTTGACAGGCCAGACAGCAAATAGGTGGGAGGCAAGGGTGGGCTGAACCAGAGACCCTCAGAAGGGGAGGGGGAATAGGGTGGCCTACAGGGTTGGATTGATGACGGAAGGAGCCAATGAAGGGGGTAGGCTGGGGGAGGCGGGGCTTCCGGTGCTACCTCTGTCCCCTCCTATTTAGCCCTAGGCTTTGCTGCTAGGGGGAGGGGTGTAGGAAGAGGGGAAGCTGGGCTGGGCTGGGCTGGGCTGGGCTGGGCTGGGGGCCGAGGTGGTAGACAGGTGAATGGGGGATGGAAAGCAAGCGGAAGGAGTTGAAGGGGATAGATTTAAGTTTTCTATGAGGAGGGGGAGGCAGTTCTCAGGGGACCGGCCCCAAGCCTCTTATGCTTTGGGAAGGGGTTTTGCTGATTTACAACAAACTGAGGATCCACCCTCTGGTTACTGGGTCCTGTTTTTAATGTTTACCTGGGGGTAGTGTAGATTGTGTTGGGCCTGTTTCGCTGACACATGCTGTGTTGTCAGACCCAAGTGCAAAAAGTTTGGTCCCACCGAAGTCATGAAATTGTCAGTTGTAAAGTTGTGAGGTTTTGGCAATAATCAGTTGGGGTCTTCTTGTATTAGTATTTGAGGTTTTGAACCTTTTAAGTGTCACGTTTTTCAGGTGTTTCTCTGTAGCCGCAAGGGTTAGAAGCTTACTTTTTTAAAATGAAAGATGAGATTCTTCCCCCCTTCCCTCCCCCTGCCCCATTATGACTTCCAGGAATTTAAGAAAAACACCAAATATTTTGAGATGTAACAAAATTATGATAGGTAATAGTGATTTATTTGAAAATATCTCTCTTAATCTGTACCCCTTGATTCTGATAGGTGCGCTCGCTCTCGCTCTCTCTCTCTGAAGGGTAGCAAGAAGCAGGTGAAAGCATCTTATCTTCACATTAACTAAAGTGTATGTATCTGAAACATGAGCTTCATGCCTAGGATGGATGCAGATTCTTGGAGTTCAGATTTACCATGGAGAACTGCAGACATTTTTTTCCTTAGATTGTTACTGTTAGGATATCCCTTGCAGACTCTAAAACATTCAATATTTAGATGCAATTTTTGTTTTCATGGAAATCCAATCATTTTTGGGATGACTTATTTCCATGTTTTAGTTTTCTTTGGCTGAAAATCAACTTCTAAGTATTTCTCTCCTGATTTCTCCCTCTCTCAGGATTAAAATACATTCTACCATTTTTCTCATTTTAGCTATTAAACTAGTAAAGACTGGACAGGCTGAATGATTTGAGGAAGCACTGGGCCGTGTCTTTTTCCAAACCGTGGTCTGCCTCATCATCATTCTTATTTACATTGTCATTTATTAAATACTGTAAATACAGGTGTCCTTCCTTTCCATTTATTTAAAATGTGTTTAGTCAATGTTTTAGCCCCATATAGAACTATACAGTCCTATTAATAAAAATCTCTCGTCAGTGGTTATTGTTTCTCTGCATTGTTAAAATGAAAGCTGAGATGCACAGGTGGATCAAAAGATTTCTCATTTCACTGTCACCTTTGCAAATAACTCTGCTTTCTGAGCTGAAATCCTGTGTTATGACTTTCTTTATAGATGTAGTTCCTAACATTTTTTTGTTGGAGCCCTGCTTAAGATAGACTGGCTGGTGGTGCCTTTCATAATCATGCCCTATTATAACTGCTACCATCTCTTGTTTTGGTTTAATTTTGTTATGAATTTGGTTTTCTATATTTTATTTTTTTGCTGTTTTCTTGTGCAATTTGGTTCTGTGGTTCTCTTCATCTTCACCTTGCAGGAAAAACCCTAGATGCAATGGGTTGTCAATTGTTAGCTCCATGGTCGTGTATTTCTTGGCAGTTTATACAAATGCCATGGCAGCAGAGGTGAGAGATTTGGTTATGTGGTGCTGCAGACCTCTACATGTGTGTTGCTCTTTTAGGAGAATGGCCAGCTTCACTAAGAGTCTGTGGGATTGCTACAAGGTGTATGGCTCTCAAGAAGCCACTTACTTTTTACTGTCACAGTGTGTACTGTAGTGTCCCTTTTAGGACAATCATTGGATGCCTGCTGTATGTTCTGGTCCTTTAAATACAGAGATTCTGGAAAGTCCAGTCCCCGGAAGGTCATGTGAATGTCAGTAAGAAGCAAGGCCATGCTGGGGATAGGGATCAGCCTATAAAAAGCTGCATGTGGCTAGGTACTGTAGCAAAGGAGAACATAGGTCACCCTATAGTACTAACAGGAGTAGTAGTGCACAAACTCTTGTACATCAGGAGTGGAAAAAGTTGGGGAACCCTATCCCCAGAGATCCTCACCCACTCAGGCTATTGATGGACCCCTCAAGGACACATGGAACAGCAAAGAACTAGTGGAACCCTTCAATCAAAAGGAAGGATTTCATGTGGAAAAAATAAGGGAACATTTGTGGAAGCCTTGTTTTGAACTTCTTATTCGCCCTGGGTGCAGAGAACTCTTGACTTGGCTGGAGGGCCAGATCACCACCTTATCAAAGTATCCAACTGTAAAAGAGCAAAGGGGAACCAAGACACAGAAATTTGACTAGATGTTTAAATGTGGTATGCCAGCCTTGTTACAGCCACACTCAGCTGCAGCAGTAATATAGTTGCCTGGGAGAGTGAGTATAACTGCGCTGGAAGTCATTCAACTTTTTCTTACTACCCCCAAAGTTTTTTCTTCTTTACCCATAAACACCAGTGGAACTATGCTGTGGTCTCTTCAGGCTGGAAGATGGTTTACAATGGTGCTCCTGAGTGAATCTCATCAGAGATCCAGAGACCTTTTAAGGTTGCAAGGAGCTAGAGAAATACATCCTCTCACCAGCAGTCTTAAAATGCTATTACTAAGTGCAGTTAATCAATGTATGTGGTTTGAAAGTCTTTCCTCCTTACCCCTAGCCCTGATGGGGTAGCTGTTGGCCAGTACACTCAACTAGAGATGAAGGGCTTCAAACCCCTGTAAATAAGTTTGGCTGCTGGCCCTATATATGTTTCTTAACTCAATCTACTGTGTGCTATAGTAGCTATGTTCTTAAGCCCTTACAAGAGTTACACTTATACAACTAATATCAGTTATTTCATAATCTGAGTATTGAGCTACTCCTCTAATTAAACTACTGATTACTCTATTAAGCATCCTGACACCTTTACATTTTCAAAGATATTTGTCAATGTTTTGATGAGGTAGGCAGAGTATTTCTAAGCATCAATGAGAGTACCACTTTTCAGATGTGTGGATTCTGCAGTGCATTGGGTGATGGAAGGTCAATGGTTACATGTTCAGTGAGGTTGAGCACATATATAGCACTTTTCAGTGACCGGTGATTATGCACTGGTGAGTCCAGATTTCAGATCAAGAGACTATAAATAAATGCTTTTTCTGGAGTCTTAAAATCTGACCCGTTCAAGAAAGGGAACTCTCCATGCAGTAATTCTACAGCTTCAGGACTATTTTTTTCAAATATATTTTAATTACTCAGTTATAGAAATAAGTATAGTGTAATGCCTTACACTTAAAAATACTATATAATATCATTTAACTGTGTCCACTAATAGTATATAATGTCAGGTTACTGTGTCCAGTCAGCTGCAGCCACCAATATGACTATTTAAATTGGCCCAAGTAACAAAAACCACTTTTTATATTCTCATTAACTATTTTGCAATGCCCCCAGCTGTGCTAGATTATTCAGAACTATAAAGCAATAAGAAAATGTAATCTCTTTATTTACGGTTTTGGGAACAGTTGGGCTGTCAGCCAATGTTAAGTATAATTATACCTGACTATGCATTTAGCATGGAACATATTTACATATTTTTAGTACAGCGAATTTAGAGACAGCAAACACAACTAATCACCTGTGGTATTAAGGATTATCTCTTACCCATTGTTAATATTGTTATTAATAATAGACCCAACTTCTGCTACAGAGGCTGATTATTTCAAGAGAGAAATCCATTAATAACAATAGTAAATTTGGCTTTACATTGCCACAGTAACTTGGTACGCATTGAAACCAAATTGTTAAAAATACATCTTGGGCTAAATATCTGCACGTCTTCTCCTTTATGGCTCTAAATACTCAGTTCTAGTCTTTGTTTGTTTCCCGTGTGTTTTTAATGCTTTCCAGAAATTTCAAAGCTGACATTCAGTGACGACGTAGGAATGTGTTTTCCTTATAGCTTGGCCTAAAGCTTTGCCCCAGGACTACTGCGTCAAAGCTATCTCTTTTTGATGTTTATACAGCAGCCTGCACAATAGAGCCCTATTCTTGTTTGGCCATGGCACATTACTGAAATACAAATATAATAATCAACCCAGTAGTGCAATATTAATTCTCCCCTGAGAAAGGCTCACTTGACTCCCTTATCCTTGACTGGGATGTTGAGTCAACTTCAGGAATTTTATATCTATGCATTCTAATATGGATCCTCTAACCTATAGGTCAACTCTGGCTGGATTCAAAATAGTAAAACTTGTTATAGCGTAGCTGTTTAGTGTTGCCTTTGTGAAATGAGCTCATTGTCAGTCTAGTTCCTAAGGTACAAATATCCACATCACAAAACACTATTGTGTTTGATGCTAACTGGCATTGTCCTTGTTAATCTCAACAAAACCGTGAAAGAATGGACATGGAGCCTGAACTACTAAGAGAAAATCTGTAGAGATCAAGTGTGACGCAGAATGGCAAACCAAATTAAGCTTCCACAGCCTATGCTGTGGCTAGAATTTTGCAGCCAGGAGTTCTCTGTCTTAAGGTCTGTTTGTTTTCATAAGCATTACATTTCCTTACATTTTGTCTGGTGCAAGTTAACAAATCAAAGTAGTTACACTATTGTTTTCTAATTTGCTTTACTACAAGGCAGTATAAAATATAGCCTCTCTTTGCAGGATACTGAAAATTAAAACTAAATTATACAGAGCAAGATCTGTGCGGGTATACACCTGACTGAGCTCAAAGCTGTAAAGGTGAAAAAAGCAACACCTCTCCTTAATATATTAAAAAGTGTGTTAGCTTGATTTTGAAACAAACTTTCAATATTTCATAGGCGTTGTTGTGTTTCATTTCTGTTTTTAATTGCATCCAGTTGCTGAAGCTGGTGCAAAGGACTCTAATCAAGACACATCATTCTAACACCACCTCTTGAATTTGCCCTGTCTGTGCTGTCACATAAAAATCCATCAATCTGAAAATCTTTTCTTCTTTCCCTTTTTATAATGTGTGGCTGATAAACATTGGTCATGATATTTCCAATCTCATCTCTTCTTCTCTTTCCTCTAGCTTGTGTGGTTCCCTCTGGTAACCTATTTAATATCCTGTCCCAATTAGCTTGGAAAATTTTCTATTTTAAGAACCAGAAGGCATCACCCTTTCCATCAAATATCTCTGCTTCATCCAAAATTACGAAATTGTGGTAAGCACAGTGTGGCTGCACTTTCCCTGGCCATTTTGATATAATAGCTGCTTCTTGATAATAAAAAGAAAGTGTGCAGAAGAACAATTAATAATCAAAGGATCCAACCCTGCCCTCATTCCTCTGATGTAAATCTGGAGTAAATCCACTTAACCAGACTTTGACCCTATAGTACTATTAGAGCTTGTCAAAACATTTTATATGAAAAATTCTCCTTTTTAAAAATTTGCCTCTTTTCTAAGTCAAATTTTGAATGACTTTCAATTTCTAAAAAACACCTTTTTAAAAAATATTAGTGAAATTTGGAAAACAAATGAACCATGTGGAATAAAATTCTTACAGAATTTTGAACTTCAGCATTTTGAAATTTGTTTTAAAAATATTTTTTATTTTTGGATCAACTATAAATAAAGCTTAAAATATACATTTCGTGCATATGTGCCAGAGAGAAGATGATATCTGCACTATATCTTGCTTGGCCACTTTTATGATGTATGTAATAATGTATCTGTTGTCTTTCTGTTTACTGCACCTTAAAATTTCTGAGAACTATGGCTATGGATCAACTGTAGGCAATGTTGTCATCTTAGCTGTTACAGGAAACACATGCTGGTCTCTCATGGAGACTTTACTTTTTTTCTTTTTTATTTGCTCTAATCTAACAAAAGCTTTTTTTGACTGAAAGTATATGGATAATTTTTTGTATGGCAAGAACTGTTTAAATACAATTCAATTATTTTGTTTTATATCATTACTGAACACTAGTTGTGAATGTACTTAAAATTGTAAGTAGTTGCTGAATACTTCAGATGAATAATTTTCATACTCTGTTCAAACCATTTGTGTCAGCTATTCATTATTTATAGTGTGATAGGTCACTGTCCTGTTTGCTCCATGATTGGGAGGCCTGTAATTTTTTAAAAGAGAATGACAGATAGTGAATAGGATGCTTCTGGAAAAACCTTGTGAGTCCTGCATCTGTGAAACTTTCATTTTAATGAATACCAGGTACTCAGCCAAATATTTGCAAGCAACATATAGTGATATGAATGTTAATTGCAAATATTTTTCATGTTCAATTAATTTCCAGTGGGAGAATATAAAACTTTGCCTTTCCAGTAAGTCTGAGATAAAGGTATGATGAGACTTGAAAAGGTCATACTGGATCTAGTAATAGAAGTGAATTTTGTAATTAGTGTTTTCTGTTTTCTCCCTTAAGTTTGCAAGATATCCAGTGCTACCTGCATGGCCTCATTGTTTCAGCAGTCAATAGATGTCCAGCAGAACAGTTTCGCTCTCTAGAGGAAATGCATAAGGTTGTCATTCACTATTGAAGATTCCATTTATACTGATGCCTCTGCAGGTTGTCAACTCAACTATATTCCCCAGTTTTCTTTGAGTTGCCATTCACTTGCAGGGAAACACAAAACAGTTACACTGGCCTATAAGCTTGTATCACTAACAGCTTCCTCTCTCTTTCCTCATGTTCATGTTTATTTTTAAGAATTTTGGCTTTATACAACATTTCCAGTGCAGCATCAAAATATTTATCAGGCATAGTTAAACATTTTCTTCTCTAATTGTGGTATAGCTCAGTTCTTTCATAAAATTATGTCTGTTTTGGCACAGATAAAAATAAATTGTGTAGGACTGTTCCCCTGCACAGCCAGTAATCATGGCAGATCCTTACTTGCTTTATCCTTCTAGTGCCAGCATTAGTAAAATTGTGTCCTTAGTCCTGCTCCTTGTTGAAGTGTAGAAATGCTCATGATTTCAGCCATGCATCTCAGAACAGATGGGTAATTTTGGCACAGTGTACAATACCCATTAATACACAATACTTAGTCTGTCAGTCCAAGTGGAATGATCTCTTTAGCAGCTAGTTTTGACATGTGGATCTGACTGAGAAGGGCAGGATTGCCCTTGGTTTTTAAGCATGCTCCCTCTGTTTGTTTTTGCCTGGGTGGAAGAGGGTGAACAGTTTAAAAGATGCTGTGTTTCTGAGAAATCTTTTGCAGGCTGCTTAGATTCTATTTGTGTTAGCATTTGTGGTATAAACAACTTATCCATCCTGCTGTACACACACACAAGCAACTGGGCATTATCATGAATGTTGGTACTCTTGTCCAATCTTATAAAGGAAGACTAAGAAACTCTTTTTCTCTGATTTGGCTTAATAGATTCATGTACTTTTTGTATATATAAAGATCATGGCTCATAATTTTCAAAAGTGAAGACTGGATTTTCTTGGTGGGAAGGGTGCCTTATTGTTTCGATGCCTAATTCAAGAGCCCTTAAAAAGGGTGTGATTTTCAGAAGAGGCATGCTTGGCAGTTTCTGAAAATGAGCCTTTTTAAGAGTACCTCAAAACGGAGACACCCAAAGTAAAATCTTAGCTTCCTCCTTCTGCCAGGCTATCCTTCAGAAATGGTGGTTTTGAGAAGTCTATAAAGAACATAGACATTTATCTCTGTTTTGGACACGAAGGCTTTTAGGAAAAACAAATTTCCATTTGAAATGAGCTTACACTTTTAACAGCTCAAAGCACAAGGAAAACTGGATTACGCTGTTCCCTTCATGCTCATATGAAATGGGTTTGGACTACTACCAAAGACCCATTACAGATTATTTGCTGTCTGCTAAATGACTGTGACCTAAATTAGCGACAGAGAGCACAACCATAGCCTATAAGCATAAAGCCACTCTGGGGAGGGGTGTGGATTTGTATGTGTACACACACCCATAGTGCAGGAGAGATCTCAAGAAAGGATTCTCGCCCATGGAAGCAGAATTCATTGAAGAGCAACCAGGCTTGTAGATGGGGAAACATACCCTTCACAGGGTTACCTATACTTACCACTGCATACTTGACCAGTTTCAATGGGTGACACAGATGAGGGGATTCTCCTGACTCTAAGGGATGCAAGAAGGTAGGAATTCGTATGCTTGAGGAAAAGTGTGGACTGCAGCGATGCCTAGCTCCTGCACAATAGAACTAAAGGGGGAGGGGGAATAAAGGGCAGCAGACGAGTGTTTTTTTTATTAAAGTATTAAAAATATGGCCATCACCGTGGCATCTGGTGTGTCTATTACCTTGCTCAACAAAGAAAGATAGACAGATAATTTTCAGTTCTTCTCTTCAAATACATATGCCTCATTTCCCCCTACCTCCAATGTTTGCACCCTTCTTTCTAGATATTCTACACAGGTGCCTCTTCTGAGTCAATGCTCAGTGCCTGCATAGACAAGGTTGAGTGCATCCTGCATCCCATGGCTCGTATAAATAACAGCTGACAATAAAGACCATGTGCATTCAGGGAGCAGAAGTTGAGCCATGATTGCTGCAACTGAACATAAAACTAGTTACCATTAGCCAAGTGTTAGTAAAATTTCAGTGCTTACCGGAGGTGAACGTTTTTCCAAATGATCATAGTTGTGACATGCTTAGTGGTTCAAACATGATTACAAGTTCTGTTATGGACAGGGCCTAACGTTGTGCAATCATTTCTTGTTTCAATGAAGGAATCAACTGCCCTACTGCCGGTAGTCCCCAGCTGGGTTTGAGAGAGGGTGGGAGGAAGTCCCTCCACCTCCCTCACTTCCCTGCAGGCAAGGAGACTAGCTTCCCTAAAAAAGGAGTAAGAACTGATGTAAACTTGTTAGCCAAAGAGATAGACTTGGCCTAGGAGGGTGAGGGAATCTTTGGTTTTGGTGGTCTTTTGTTTTGTGGCTGGGGAGGAATTTAACTAGCTAGAGGCATGGTGTTATGGAAGGGGAAACTGAGTTAGGGACACACCCTGATCTTAGATGAGGTAATCTGATCCTGTTGCATGCTATTACCATCCTGCATAAGATAGAAGAGCGCTCTCATTGCAATGGGAGCCACACCACACTGCAGCTGTTCTCTAGATCGGAAGAGTGTACAGATGACTCTAACCCCCCTCCCTTTCCCCATCAGATACTGGGGTAAGCACAGAATTTTTAAACATCAAAAATAGCCTCACGCCAAGATGTTGAGGGGAGTGTATTTTAGCTATAAGGCAGCAAAGAGAAGTGACAGAGGATAATTCCCAAAGGGTGCATTCTGCAGAAGTTAGTAAATACTTCACTAAAGTTCTAAGGAGAAAATTCACCTCTATGAAGAGTTACTCTGCCATGTTTGAAGACTAATTTCAAACAAAAGACAACCAAAACCAAAGGCTCCCTCACCCTCCTAGGCCAAGTCTTTCTCTTCCGCTAACAAGTTTACATCAGTTCTTACTCCTTAGGAAAGCTAATTTCAGTCATTAAGGTGTGCAATGGAGGAACTGTAGTCCTCTTTGAAGTGCAAATTTCACCGTAATCTTAACAATAGCTACCACTGACACCTCTGTAATATATGAGCGCAACACATAATAATGTAGTAAGAATACTACCTATTCTATTCAGCTAAAGTAATGTAGCATACTAGCAGTTCACATCTTAGAACCTGAGTTAAGACCAGATTCTACCCTCCCTATGCTGAGTAGTACCTTACTCCTGGAGTTTTTTCCTACTGATCCTAGCATCTATCTGGACCTCATTAAGTAATGAAGTCCATGGCGCTACCCTCACTTACACCAGCTGAGGATCTGTTCTTTATGTTGGACATCTGTTTATTTTTTTGGCACTAAAATCATTCCCAGCTGTGATTGTCTCAACTCAATCCAACAGACAGGTCAGAGTATAGATATTCTCTGTTAAGTCTGGGTAAAAAAGCAATGCAACAATTTGCAAGCATTAGATATAAAAGCCTGCAAAACTTTTTTTTTTTTTAAGTGTAAGTGCATCCAGTTTTTTTCCTTGGCAAAGACTGAAAACACTCCCTAGTAAACCTTCTTCCCTTGACTCGTAGTTGTTTATTTTTCCTTCAGACTACTGAATTATACCAACTGGATTTTAAATCTGTCAAGCACGATTGGTAAGCAGTGAAGCCTGTAAAGAGTTGTAGTTCTTTGGACTGAAAATCAGAAACTGAAACTGGGCAAACAGGTCTCCAGACCAGATGTGAATTGTTATTTGAAAACGTAGGTACACTGATAAAGTCATTTTGATTAGCACGTAAACTGGTCAAAAACCTCCTCAAAATGAGTGGGAAAAGCTGGAGAATTCATGAAGAGCAAATACTAATCACTGAAGAGCGACCGGAGTAAGACAATTTGGACTGCCATTTAGAAAAACTCTTCAAAAATGTTCAAGGAAGACACAGTTATGCATTTTCCCTGAAGATGTTTGTATTTAAGCCCAACCTTTCTTAGGCTCCTTTGCTAATAAAAAGTGGGGTGGGGCATGGCAAGGCAAGGGAGTCAGAAGAGAAGGAGACAGGAAACTCATATTCTATGTTGCAGGTTTCCTGGGTGCCACCGATTAAAAAAGACTAGGCTAAATCCTAGGCTGCTGTAAATTGTCATGGCTCCATTGACTTCAGTGTAAGGGTGTCACCCTTAGGATGTCTCCAAGCAGGGTCCTCTAACCTCTGACTACTTGTGGAGGAATCACTGGGCCAGGTCCTTAGCTGGTGTAAACTGGTACAGCCCTGAAACTAATTTGGCCCACCTACTTTGGTGGCAGGGTCAGCCCTACTGACTATATGAAGGGGGAATCAAGTGATATGTGGCAGGAGAGTCCTTGCATGAAGCTAACTAGGATCCTTAGATTTGGAAACTAGGTTTCTTAGGGATCCCAGATTCCCCTCGACAGGCAGCAGAGCCAAAAAATGTCCACAGCAGTCCTGGTTTTGTATTTTCATCCACCTCCCTCCTGTGCATTCATGTATTTTTGTCCAAAAGGAATGCAGGGACCTTCATTGTCGCTTACTGGCTTGGCACATGATCTGGTAATCAGAACTCTGTATTTCTGAGACTCCAGTCATCTTTACAGCTGGGCCTATACCACAAAGTATTCTACATAAATGCTTACTCAAGACTTGTTTTTAAAAATTGTTTTGACCACATTAACTTTCCTTGTGTTGTCATACTCCCTGAGAACTCTAGGGAATGAGTTTAGTGTTAAGAATGCTAGTTTGCTGAAACAATGAAGCCTAAGTAGATGTTGGAGAATATTTCTGGCAAGTGAATTTTGAACTCATTAGAAATGAGGTTTCCAGCCTAAACAGTTGAGCTTGACTCCGCCATCCATTTATGGAAACAGAAACAATGCCATGTGACTGGTTTTGATCAGATTGGCTAACCTGAATTTCAAATATCAAATATTCCTGACGAGCTGCTAAAAAATCAGGAACAAGATCAGAATTAATCACAGAATATAGCAGATATTTTAGAAGGAAAACATCTGAGACAGTTGCAAGCTGCTTGGTGGCAATATGTAAGCAGACAAAAGTAAATGTTTAATGTCTCAGGCCTGATTCTGATCCCACTTACACCAGTGAAAGTGAGGAGAAACTCCATTGAAGTTACTGCAGATTACAGGAGTGTAAAACTGGCATAAATGAATGTAGAAACTGGTTCACTGTCTTCAAGGGAATTACTCTAAATTTACACCAGTGTAAATGAGAGTGCCTAAATCCATTATTCACTGAACTCAGGTTATCTTTGTGGTAGGGAGCTTACCCAGGATACAATCGGAATAGGGAAAAACACTTTCAATAATTATAGCTAATGTTTAATTTTAATTTTATTGTGTGGGGCCTTGTGAGCAGTCTGGATCTCTCAAATTTCACTTTTACATGTCCACAGGATTTTTTGACCAATGGCTTACCTCATCACTTACAATGGGGTGGTGATATGACATATTAATAAATGCTGCTTGTCCATTGGTGCTTTATCCTTCTGGATAATTTTTGTCTCAGATCCTTAGTGGGTGTAAATCAGTATAGCTCAATTGAAAATATATATCTTCATTTAAGTTCTACTAAGTTTATTTACTTTGCCACTGGGTTGAAATGAAGTGTAGCTTCTATAAAGCATAATCACTTTCCCCTGCCACTTTATGGCTGTAATTCAGCAAAACAGTTTTGCACCTACTTAAGATTATGTTTAAGTGGTTTATTAAAATGGGACCTAAAGGAACATAGTAAACTTACATCCAAAACTGGCTTTTAGCACCCAACAACCTTCCTGGCAGAAGGGGTCCTCAGTTTATGGGTAGGCCCCAATTTCACAGGTACCTATAGCATTTACTTGCGACTGTGGGAATACTACTGGGAGTGGCAAGGAGATGCTGATGGAATGTGTGAGGCTTGTGGCCCCCTTGTTCCTAATCGGTTTTTGTTTGGTTTATAATCAAAGGTGACTAGCACTCTGACATTTTCAAAATAATTAAAAAAAATAATGTTGTGGGGTTTAGATAACATGAGCTGAAATCTGCCCCAGACACCCACATTAAAGTGCAAATGAGGGCAGAATTTGGTCTTTTTTCCTTAATTTTTTGGGAATGGAGCTCAGTGTATCACAAACAATAAACTATAATATTACCACAGTTCCCATCTGATCCTCAGTGTTTGGTTATATATGAATAAGCACATTCATAAGAAAATATGAGGCAGTGGATGTTAAAATGCTAAAAACAAGAAGCTTACTCTTGACTTTATCCAGTTCTTACAGGGGCAGTAAGACCCCATTTTGACTTTAGGGGTTTTCTTGAGCAGGGGCTTCAGATTGGGAAAACGATAATAACAAACAAACTTGATAGGTGAGTTCTAAACTCTTGGCTATACAGGCAGAATACAGCCTGAGCAGAGTAGCCATGTTTGGTTCCGGCGCCAGGGCTTTTCATGGTTTAGTTTGCTAAAATGCAACTTAAAATGGTCACGGTTTTCCTGAAATAGTCTCTAGTGACTTACATTAACATGATTATTTGGGGTTATCCAGAAATAAAGCTGACTCAGCTTCTCAAGAAGATGGTCTTAAAGTTAAAACTTTGCCCAAGCTGCTAGATGAGTCAGTGCCATCTCCCCCCTCATGTAGACAGTGTGATTGAAAGAAACGATCTTTTGGATATTGCCATCATCTCCATGAAAGAGTGTCATGGTTATTATAACAGCATAAATTAAAGAGAAAAACACAGGACGTTATGGAAGTAAGACTGGGCTGGAGGTAACTAGAAACTTGACTACGTATAGAAAAGAAAGAAGCCTCCTTGGACACTGAAAAGAAAGTCTTACCTCCAATAAAAATAAATTTTAGCACTTCCTGTCTTTGCTTCTGATGAGAGACTGGCATCTGGTCTGTGAAAACATGAATATCAGAAATTCACCAGAGGAAAACGTATCTACTTCATCAGACTAAGGGCTTGTCAAGACCACAAATGTTTTGCCAGCATAGCTCTACCAGAAGAGCCTAGTGTAGTGTAGATGCAGAACCTAGTGTAGCGTAGATGCAGACCAGGCATACTAATCACCTCCCTGAACAACGTTAGCTATAATGACAGAGGCACTCTTTTGTCTGCATAGTTACATCTACATTGGGGTGTTTGCTGACATAGTTACGTATGCTACAGCGTGTGATGTGGTTTTTTTGTTTATTTGTTTTGTTTTTTGCACAATCCTAGCCAACATAGCTATTTTAATTAGGCTTCTGTAATCTGGTACTGGATGATGAGCTTTTTCTCAATAATAGATACACCTGCAGCGTGTTTTAAGAGCAATGAAGTTTGCCTCTTGATGACAGTGCTTTTCCAAGTATCAACGTTATATGGGTAATCCTCTTCCACTGACTTTACCGAGAGCAAAATCAGGTCCGTTTGTTATACAAATCATACAAAGTTCAATAACAGTGGCATCTGATGCTTCTTCTGAGGTATTAGAAATGTTGAGAGTGTGAACTTGAGTCTCTCCTGTACTCACAGCTGTATTCTCATCTTTTACTGCACCTCAGTGAATCCTGTCTTAAGTGACTACCCAAAGGGTGAGGAAGAAATGGCTGTCTACTAATGGCTCTCTTTAAATAATTGGTCAAATACTCACTAGTACTTTCACCAAAGATATACCAAAGGTAGGTCTTCCAGTAAAGAACTGAACACAATTGTACCTCAAACTGCATTTAAAAGAGAACTTCAACAAAATTCCTAACCTTTAAATGTTAGTATGCAGGCTGTTAAGGTCCTAAAAATAAACCCACTCCTAAGCAACCAGGGCAGCTAATGACCAAGGGCAGCTTACAGGGGAGTTTTACACAGGAGTTTAGAGGGAGAGTGGGGAGGAGGAGGGTAGATACACTTCATTAACATTCTGTAAACTAAATACAATAAACACCTCCCAATAAAAAAACAAACAATAAAAGAAAGAGCTGCAGGAGTAAAAAGAGAATGCAGACACTAGTCCAGCAGAGTGAGGGCTAACCAGTTTATTGCACTGAGTGCAACAAATATGATTACCGCCCTAGGGGTGGGTGGTGTATGTGTGCTTTCGGTGCAAGGAGGTCCAAGCCCTTAGAGACCACATACGGGCTTTGGAGACCAAGATGGCTGAACTGCAGGAGTTCAGGGAGACAGCGAATTACATAGATGAGACTTTCCAAGACACAGTAGCATGGCCCCACCCCCACTATGACAGTCTCTATACTGTTGAGGAGGATGAAAGTCTCAGGGAAGGAGAACATCAAAACTGGAGAGTTTCCCATTGTTGGGACCCAATTTCCAGATGATGTCATGGTGTCCTCTCACACTGAGGATACCTCTCTGGGAGAGGGAACTCCAGTTATTAGGAAATGACAGGTAACGGTAATGGGTGATTTGGTCATTAGAAACAGATCACTGGGTTTATGATGACCAGGAGAACCCCATGGTGATTTTCCTGCTGGGCGCAAAGGTTGAGGCTCTCTCGAGACAACTAGACAGACTTATGTGTAGGGCTGGGGAGGAGCGGGTTGTTGCGGCACATGTAGGAACCAGTGACACAGGGAAGGAAGGAGAGAGATCCTGGGGGCCAAATTTAGGCTACTAGGTAAGAGACTGAAGTCTAGGACCTCCATGGTGACATTCTCTGAAAAGTTTCCAGTTCCACACGCAGGGCCAATTAGAGAGGCAGAACTGCAGAGTCTATAAGGCTGAGATGATGGTGTAGTGAGGTGTGGTTTATATTTATTAGGAAGTGGGGAACCTTTTGGGAAAGAAGAGCCTATACAGGAAGGATGGGCTGCACCTAAACCCAAATGGAACCAGATTGCTGGCATGTAAAATCAAAAAGATCATAGAGCAGTTTTTAAACTAAGGGCTTGGGAAAACCTGACAGGTGTGGAGGAGCATGTGGTTCAGATGAACACATCCTTTAGGGGAGAATCTATTCATGAAGATTCTCTGTATCCTAGTAAGGAGGAGAGGATAGAAGAGGATAAAATGTGGGCAGGATTTGATGAGAAACAATCAAATGAAAAAGAGTCCCATTCAATTACACCACATAATGATAGACAGCTAAAAACTGACAATTTTTAAGTGCTTATATACAAATGCTAGAAGTCTAAATACTAAGACAGGTGAACTTGAGCGCCTTGTATTAAATGAGGATACTGATATAATAGGCATCACAGAAATTTAGTGGAATGAGGATAATCAATGGGGCACAGTAATACCAGGGTACAAAATATGCTGGAAGGACAGAATAGGTCGTACTGGTGGGGGAGTGGCACTATATGTGAAAGAAAGCATAGAGTCAAATGAAATAAAAATCTTAAATGGCCCAAACTGCCATGAAATATCTATGGATAGTAACTCCAAGCTTGAATAATAAGAATATAGCAGTAGGGATATACTACTGACCACCTGACGAGGATGGGGATAGTGACTGTGAAATGCTCAGGGAGATTAGAGAGGCTATAAAAATAAAAAACTTGACAATAATGGGGGATTTCAACTATCCCCATATTGACTGGGTACATGTCACCTCAGTACAGGATGCAGAGTTAAAGTTTCTGGACAACTTAAATGACTGCTTCTTGGAGCAGCTAGCCCTGGAACCTACAAGAGGAGAGGCAATTCTTGATTTAGGTGACAAATATGTTCAACATATTCATAAATGATCTGGAAAATGGGGTAAACTGTGAGGTGGCAAAATTTGCAGACGATACAAAACTACTCAAGATAGTTAAGTCCAAAGAAGACTGTGAAGAGTTACAAAGAAAATTGGGTGACTGGGCAACAAAATGGCAGATGAAATTCAATGCTGATAAATGCAAAGTAATGCACATTGGAAAACATAATCCCAACTATGCATATAAAATGATGGGGTTTACATTAGCTGTTACGACTCAGGAAAGAGACCCTGGAGTTGCTGTGGATAGTTCTCGGAAAACATCCACACAATGTACAGCGACAGTGAAAAAAACTAACAGAATGTTGGGACTCAATAGGAAAGGAATAGATAATAAGACAAAATATGATATTGCCTCTTTATAAATCCATGGTATGCCCACATCTTGAATCCTGTGTGCAGATCTGGTCACCCCATCTCAAAAAAGATGTATGGGAATTGGAAAAGGTACAGAAAAGGGCAACAAAAGTTATTAGGGTATGAAAAAGTTTCCATATGAGGAAAGATTAATAAGACTGGGACTATTCAGCTTGGAAAAAAGACGACTAAGCAAGAACATGCTAGAGGTCTATAAAATCATGACTGATGTGGAGAAAGTAAATAAGGTAGTGTTTTTTGCTCCTTCTCATAACACAAAAGCTAGGGATCACCAAATGAAATTAAGAGTCAGCAAATTTAAAATGAACAAAAGGAAATATTTCTTCACACAACACAACAGTCCACCCGTGGAACTCCTTGCCAGAGGATGTTGTGAAGGCCAAGACTATAACGGGGGTCAAAAAAGAACTAGATACGTTCCTGGAGGATAGCTCCATCAATGGCTATTAGCCAGTATAGGCAGGGATTGCAGTTTGCCAGCAACTGGGAATGGCCGACGGAATTGATCACTTGATGATTACCAGTTCTATTCATTCCCTCTGAAGCACTTGGCATTGCCCACTGCTAGAAGAGGGGATACTGGGCTAGATGGACCATTGGTCTGACCCAGTATGGCCGCTCTTATGTTCTTTAACCAACCAATCAACCAACAGCCCAACCACTTTTTGTTTCTTGATCTTTTCAACATTTATTTCTGGCATACCCTTTTATTCTTGGCTCCCAGGGACCTTTGCTTACAATGTAACAGTGACATGGTGAGAATTGAGGACAAGCCCATACAGTAGATCAGATGTAATCTGTAAACTAATCTTTTCACACAGGTTCCTGAGCTCTCTTCCCTTACATCTGTGTGTTGGGACTGGAACGTTTGAAGGAGAAGTAACGCAAGGATTGTACCGTGTTCCTTGTTGACTCTCTGTCATCCTCTTGTTTTTGTTCATGGTCTTCGTCTGTGCACAGACTAGCAAGAGGGCACTTCACAATACTTTGCGTCAGTGTACCGGTGAGTATGGTGGCTTATAATTGAACCCAAAAAGGAGCTTCAGGTGCTTTGCACTTTTGAAAATTGAACATCTGGTTACTATCCCCTTCTCCTTGGGAATCTCCTATTTGGTTGTCTCACCCACCTCGTTTTGCTGCTATGTTGTCAGAAGACATAGTGAGACGTCTTCCTCTCAACCAAGGCAGGACCGCCCTTTGCGCTACCTGAGGCAACAATGTGAACCCTCTTCTCCATTCTACCTCACCAGTGTGCTGAGTCCCACAGAATGCACCAACTTGGGAGGTGGGGGGTATTATGGAAAACACAGGCTCTTTCTTTGGTAATCTACTTCAGCACATTGCAGGGCTTTTGGGTTTTTTGGTTTGTTTTATTTTTTCAAGGTGGGCTCCTGTAAATAGGGCTCCACTAGATGGTGGAGGAGGAACAGGGAGCAAGGCTGACACACTTAAATCCAGCCTGTGATTAGGGCTCTCAGGCTGGATTTAAGTGTGTCAGCCTTGCTCCCTGTTCCTCCTCTACCATCTAGTGATGAGTCAAGTAGGTGCTGTACAGCATTACCACCCAGCCTCACCACCATTAGCCGGTTAATCATAACAGATGTAAGATGACATCTCTGATCTACAAGGACAGCACCACCATTGTGTCTTGCATGCCTCAGAAGCAGTTGAAAATTACAACTCTGATCTCATTCTGCTTCCATAACTCACACCGAGTACTACCTTAATCTGTGAGTACATCCCTTGATTTCAGTTGGGTTACGGAGCAGAATATTACTCAGTACAAATTCAAACCCTGCATAATTTGCATGAACCAAGCAGACTAGAAAGTACCAGTTCTGCATCTCTTGGGGAAGTTGCTATTTCTGTGCTTTGTTCTTTGTGTTTTTGGCCTGGCTCAAGCTCAAGTTTTTGGCCTGGCTCAAGAATTAACATGAGAAGGAGCATAGCCTAAGATTGTTGAGTGTCCTCCATTCTCTTTCTTTTCAGTGAGCCTTTTCTTTGACTGGCGAATGTCCAGATTAGATTTTATTTAAAATTTGTGCAAGAGATGTTTTTGAGAGACAAAAAATAAGAGGCAGAGGTAAGTAAAATCACAGCACACCTTTTCCATTTCATCTTTAACATGTACCAGCTTACTGGAGGCTTTCCTTACTTCAGACTTCACTCTGTCTGGAGGTACTTTGATGTGATTGTTTCATATCTTAAGGATACATGGTAGTACTTATGTGCTCCAGTAGTCTAATGGAGTGATGTATTATTAACTACTCAAGAGAGAGAGGTTAGAAGGGAGGGAGAAGGTTGGAGTTGTTCTGGCCAAATAACTAGGAGATGCTTGCTTATTGTACAACATTAGATACAATACAGAACGATCTAAAAGTTTATCTAGCCTTCATAATAGACTTGTGCTCTCATCAGATGCTGCAGCCCTCAACCCCTTTACTTCTTTGCTAATTTTACAGGCCATATTCTCTTTGGGCTTAACTCCATTGAAATTGATGGCCCTAAGGCTTTTCCCTGCGGTTTTAGATAAGGTGGAAAGATAAGCCATCCAGTGGCTTCAACATGTTCCCCAAAAGCAAGAGAAGTTTTAAAATATTGTTTGTTTTGCTATTATCTTTGATCAAGTTTAAACTGGTGAGAGGACATTGAAGAAAAAAGATATTAGAGTTGACAGTGTGCCATATTTTATTGCTCTAGGGGAAACTCTATCTGAATTTTCACGTTTCACTTTATAAAAGCATCCAGGTGTCCTGCACTATCACAAAGAAGAATGTACCTGGAATCGCTGGCGTCTCTTATGATAATATCATTCCGGAATCCACTTAGTATCTACAGTCAAAGAATAATAGTAAGTAACTCAGACCAAAACTAGAGAAGACTCCATTCAATAACTTACTTAGTTCTGAGTGGTTCCCTATAGAAGCACTACATTACAGTCTCTGCTGTAATCATCATTCTCTGTGAGAAAGGAGGACATGATATGGCAATTGAAATTTAAAGTTTAAGAGCAGTATTGGGAGTGAATTAGTAATCAAGAAGACATTTTGAAATATGAAAGTAGACAGAGTGGAAAAGAGGTGGCTCTATGAACTGCAGAAATTATCCAGGTTTGTTGCTTCTAAATAATGCTAATGTTATGTTTTCTAGTGTTTTAAATAGTAAATGTGCTTAGTTTGTTTGTTTTTTCTTTAATCCTGAATTCATATGGATCCTCAAACCCTCTGCTGCGGCTGCCTGGCATGCCAGGTCTGGTGGTGGCTTTGGTGATGTTGATACACATCTGTGATGGGCTACACAATTACTTCAGGCATAGCTGAATTTGGACCCCCACCTCACTGACCCTCACTCCCTCAGCACCCAGACCCCCCACCTAAACCCCATCCCCACACAGCCAGATTCCCCCTCCCCCCCGCTGAGCCCCAACCACCTTTACCTGGACCCCCCTGCTACAGAGTCCCAGTCCCCCCCCACTGTGATGCCTGCACTCAGATTGTCCCACACAGAACCCTCTCACCCTACACCTGGATCCCCACCACACCACACCCCTCCACACTTGGATCCTCCTGGTTGAGCCTGCCTGCCCCATGCCTGGATCGGAGGACAGGGCTGGGTGTGTGTGCGAAACTCTGTCCCTCTCCCTTGCTATCTTGGTGTGCCTAGTGCGGAGGGGCAGGCCCTCAAAGTGTTTCTGGGACAGGCCCAGCCCTTGCGCTGTGTCTCGGTTAGGTGCAGCCTCACCATTGAGTCTGTGTCCCAGGGGGCAGGGCTGCAGGGTGATCTCCCACCTCCATGCAGCCAGTGGCCAGTGTTCCCCACTGCCATGCTGGAGCTTCCACATTTATTTATTTGACAAATAAAACAGGCAGAATTTTGCAGAATTTTAAAAAATTGTGCGCAGAATTTTTAATTTTTTGGCACAGAATTCCCTCGGGAGTAAACTGAGTCAAAATTTCTCTTGTTCCCATCCTGCTGACAGGTAGTAATAATTTACCTCTGACCTAGTTCAGCAACAAACTTCTGCTTCCTCCCCACTGGCATCGTCTGCACTCTCTTGCTTGCTCTGATCCACAGATGGAGGGAAGGATTGGGAGTGTGCACACATAGCCAAGGCTCTGCCTACTCTGTCTCATCCACCTGCTCTGGGGAAAGAGCAAGCAGATATGAAGCCAGTTTATTCAGATGTGCCAAGGCCTAAGGTACAGGCAGTCTGTACAGGGGTATAAAAGGAGTCCTTATATTCTCTCTCTGGATGCAAGCAGGGAATTAAGTCACAGTATACACAAATAGGAACTAGACTGAGGAAAATCAAAGGCCACAAGATTTTTCTTGCCTAGGTAGGTGTAATAGACTGGACAAGCTCTTTCCCTGAAAGGTGCAGTGTTTTGCTTTGTTTTTTAATTTTCTTTTCTCTTGTTTCATATTTAGTACTATTGCCATTTTTTGTGACAACAGAGCATCTAAAATTCTACTTTCGTGCAACCCCCTTTTTTAGAATGTTTTGAAATTTCCTCTTGATTTCAAGCCTCCTTGATTTTATTTTATTTTATTTTGGTCTCTGTCTATATGTAATATAAAAGTAATTAAAACATCGTATGAAAATGATTTGGCCTACATTTTCAAAAGCGATGGGTGCTTTTGGGTGTCTCAGTTTTTGGTTGCCTGATTTGATACCTTAGAGGGATCTGATTCTCAGAGGTGCTCAACAACCCCAGTTCAGAACATTCAAGTCAGGTATCCAGAGTTATCAGTCACTTTTGAAAATGTAGGCCTTCATCTTTTGTATTGGTACAATACCAATTTACACTAGCATAACTGAGAAAGGAATGGTCTCTGCAAATAGGAAATCTGCATTATAGTGTATATTTAGCCATCGTTAAGGAACTAAATGGCTTGACAACAGCAGAAACATTGTCTGTGGTTAATTCGGTCACTTCCTTTGCTATAAACAAAACAATCATCAAATGTTAGAAGGCTTATTTGAGTGTGATGAGGATAGTCCCTACGCAAAAGCAGCAGGTACATCCACTGCTAATGATCTCACTTTGTCAGTTCAACAGTCCAATCCTACAATTTTTCTGCTCACAAAATGGAAATGAATGTCTTCAAAGGCAGTTTTGTTTGAGCAATGATAGCAGGATTAAATTAGCAGAAATTCAGTCCAAATATATCTGGCAAAACTTCTTAGAACCTTACTTATTCTTTATTAAAAAATAAAAAGGAGTTGTAAAACATACATTACATAGGTAACACGCATAGAAGACAGATGTCTCTGCTTCAGGCTAAGTAAAACATAATCAGCTCTAAACCTGTGAGTACTGGATATTAGAAATCTTAGTTTTCAGAAGCTGAATACCTTTTGCTTTATCAGAAGAACAGTTTCCTGTCTGTTAAACAGACAGGACTGAACCAGAATATCAAATCGAAAGGCCCTGCCCTCTGGGACCTTTGTTGCGGTTTGAATTATACACCTACAAACTTGAAGCTGAGGATGAAACAAAATTGTGTGGACATTATTTTATACGGGTGAATGAAGCCAATCTGAAAAAAAACTACACTGAATCTAAGTCTCCAGAGGGTTTGTATTTTGAACTAGTTTTAAAAGGTTGGCAGAGTTTCTGAAATGTTAACTCTTTTCTTCATTGTTTCTCACTCTTCCCCACTACTTCTACAACCTTTTATGAACGTTTGTGGTTCACCTATCATAATTATTTGTCAGAGGATATTTTATGGATATTTGGGTACACAGTCACTTTTTATTATATAGGAACCAATTAGTAGATTAGTACATTGTCAGAATTATACTCTTAGATTGGATGCGTGGATATTGTTCAAGCTTTCGCTATTTGCAGTCTACAAAACAATTTCTCTGTACTGCTCAAGAAATAAGCAGGTCAGTAGTTAGTGACATTTTTCCCCAGTAGGCTCAGCTTAGGAACAGTATAGTTGCTATAGGAACGGGGCACTTATCCACTTCACTGAATTATTTTATTTATCAGAAGCTTTCAGTAGAGAGCTGGAGGCATCTTACTCTGATTATCATTTTAAAAACAACATTTTTACAATACTCAATGTGCTTTCAATACTATTATGACTTTGAGCTATAAACATAAAGCTGTCTTGGAGATCAGTCATCTTATCTCTAGTTCAAAGGTAAACTTTTCTACCTTTGGTATCTTTAGGGAAACTCTTATTGATATCTATTCCCAGGTATTTGTGTGTTCTTCTACATTAGAACATCCTGGGGACATCCTGTACCCTGATGAGGATAGCAGTTACTCAATTGTCATATGTGAGCAAACTCAGGCACTTGTAACTGGGGCATTGTAGGTCTGCAGAAAAGTCTATTTTCTGCTGAATCTAGTCCTGCATGTGCTCAGAATCCTAGAAAGCAATGGTTTTTCTTGCTATGAGACAAAAATTTTGAGGGACAAACACTACTGGAGACGATTGTAGAACCACACTAAAACCAAGGGAACGAATCAGGTAGCCATTTTATATTTCCTTTTGTTTTCTTGGAAAGTTAAACATTATATTACATCCCAATTCTGTTAGGCTGTTTTTATATATTAAAATTCAGAGTTTCTGGAAATATTGGTAGTGCCATATGTACAACTAAAAATAATTAAGCTTCGCAGAATTCAGTTTTTATTTTTTTATGATTTTGACAGATAATACCAATGTGTATGTTTAAGCATTTGTTTCAACTTTTATCAATTTAAATTTTCACAGTTATAGGAAATTACGGGTGCATGTGTGTCAGACAATGGGGAGTATGCAGTGGGGTTGTAGCCATGTTGGTTCCTGGATATTAGCGAGACAAGATGGGCGAGGTAATATCTTTTATTGTACACCAACTACTGTTGATGTCTCTGGAAGCTCAAAAACTTTTCTCTAACTTATAAAAGTTGGTCCAATAAAAATATTACCTCATCCACCTTATCTCTCAGACAATGGGGAGGTCAGATAATAACTATTCAATTACAGTAAATGTTGAGATTCAAAAAGTTAGCTTTATAACAGTTAAAACACAAATTGTTATCAGATGTCAAAATATATAAAGTAAATATCCTTACATCAAACTCTAATTTCTCATGCAGAATTCTTCTGATTCTGCTGGTCTGTAAATTTTGATTATCATCAATATGGAAATATTTTTTCGATGGTTTCTGTGTGTATGGTGAAATCGACATTGGCTGACATTTAATTATAAAAAATCTAACCTCTCCAAGCCTACAAATAAGTATTCCCTGGAGATCCATTCACAGAAGTCCTGTTAAATGAAAAGCCCTTATCAAAAGAAATATTTTGGCAAGCATAAAATATGCAAATTTATTCAGTTAAGAGATGTGCCTGGTTTTATCCAATACATTTTTATTTGATATACATAATGTTTATTTATTTAACAGATTATATTCCTTTAGCATACCCATTTCCAATGTGTTTTCTTTTCTTGTGTCCTTGCTGTACATGCTATTAACAAGCTTTGGATCAAATTTTGCCCTTGGACACATGGTCACGTCTCCCATAACACTGAAAAGGAGCCCCCCTCCTGCATTCATAGCCAGGCATTTGTATCCTGCTTGGATATCATCTGTTATAATGATTGTGTAATGGATATTTTGAGGTGATATAGAAAAAATACATTTCTTGCATAACTGGCATATTACTTGGTTTTCTTTTTACATGGAGTCCCATTCCTCAATTGCTTATATTAGATATGCAAAGAATGATAACATATAGTAAACGATAGCAGCTGAAGCAGTCCTCTAGAGATAGAAGAATATATTTTTACTGGACCAAGAAGGAATAATACATTTGCAAGCCCCAAATATCCTTTTTTAAAGTATACAAGTAACACTATAGTAAGCTAACAATGAAATTGACAGTCCAGCCTGAGTTATGATTTTTTTTAAATGTGGTTGTGTGCTGTTTTCTGTTTGAACTAGGCTACTGATTATTTGGCCAAACTTCAGCCCATCATCCCATTTGCCAATAAAAACTATCCCTGTGTGTATAATTTCATCATACGCTTGTCAAACACTCAGAGCTTTTAGTTTTATGACTTTTAGAAAGGCAAGTCTTACTGGATATGAGCAATTCAAACAATTGGTGACCTTGAATGGTGAGAGTCAGCAAAGATAATATGGTATAAGATGACAAGATTCAGCTGCTAATTTAAAAAATATTACAAAGAAAAATATATAGATTTGCTTGTAGACTTTGGATAATTACGCTGATTATCAAACAGTCATTACAGATTCCAATTATCCAAATCACTGAAGACATTCTACTTATAGTGCAGTGACAGCCAGAGACCTTTTTTCTATCCCTAAGGAAGATCATGGCCTCTTGTGCTAGGCACTGTTCAAACTTAGGAAGACATAGCCCCTCTCTCGACGAGCTTGGATTACAATGTTCAAATGTGCCCAAGTCCGATTTTTTGAAGTGACTTGGGCATTTAGGAGCCCAAGTTCCATTCAGTGACGCTTAAGAACCTAAAGGCCTTTTATTTAGCTTTTGAAAATGGGACTTTGACTAAATGACTTAGTCACCTCTTTTGAAAACTTTATCCCTTCTATTTTATTCACAGTAGGTCGTAAGTGGCTGTAATATACCAATCCAGCAAAAAGTTGCATGTGATTAACTTTAATCTTTAGACTTATTGTCTTCAGTGAGTCAACTCGTGGTTCAGGTTACGCACACACATGAATGCAGGATTGGGGCTTAAAGGGGGAGAGAAAGGGTCACGGTATTTAGAACATGTAGCTAAAGCTTTATTTAGCTTTATAAAATATAGGTATTGCAATCTCAGTTTTATTTCTATTGGCCATCTACCAGAACCAAGGCTTTCTCTACGTGTTTGTGATCAGAGGGGTTGTGAAGCTTCCTAGCAAAAGATGGTATATTTGCCATGCTCACTTCTGTGCTAATGAAGCCTTTCTATAACAGATGCAAAGGCCCCTTGCCCACCATGTCTGTAACGCCAGTCTGACCCTTCTGAAATGTACAGAATGGAATATGGGAGTACTTTTTACATAACAACATTTCCTTTACTACTTTGGGTCAGCTAACAATGGCAACTTTGTGCTTTGCTTTTCTTACAGTCAACACCTCGGCCTTCAGCCCCCCTTGACAAACTCCAGCTGAAAGACTTTTCCCAGATTAGGAAGCATGGAAAAAAATGCGGGATGACATATTCAGTGAACTAATGAACGCTTCTGCAGCTGCTGACACAGAGCTCAGAGCCTGGAGGATGTCCTTGTCTGAAAAACTAGACATGTACATGGAACACAGAAGATCTGCACAGGAGCAGGAGCATGATACACAGCAGGAAATGTTGAGTGTGATGAGGGATCAGTCTGACATGCTGAGGCATCTGGTAGAGCTCCAGGAAGAGAAGCAGCAGGACAGACCCCCTCTGCAGCCCCTCCAAAACGCTCCGCAGTAGTCCACTGCCTACTGCTTTGTTATCAGCCCATACCCCCAAGCGGTTTAGGAGGAGACTGAGCAGAGTGCAGTACGTGCTACACGCCACACAGGCGGAGGCAAGCAGAAGGCCATGATGACCCCTTTATAAACTGCACGCAACCACAGTTGCTTTCACAGTGACACTTTACAATGTTGTTATGCTTCTTTCCCCCATTAAAATGGGTGACAAATAAAACTTTGTAGCATTAAAAAACATCTCTTTATTCATTCATAGCGTGGGTGGGGACAGAAGGGGAGGGGACCACTTGAGCATGGGTGGGAGATGGGAAATAAAGGCACAGCACAGACATGCATGACTGCAGGTCATTGCAAAACTGGTTTTTCAATGCTTCCCGAAGCCGAAGCGCTCTGCGTTTGGCTCTGAGTGTAGTGCTGGAATATGGCTGCTCAAAATTTACAGCCAGCCTATCAGCCTCCAGGGCTGAACCCTGGGGGAACTTTTCCCCCTTTGTTTCACACAAATTATGGAGCACACAGCACATAGATATAACTGATGGGATGTTCTTTTCACTGATGTCAAGCCTAGTAAGCAGACATCTCCATCTGGCTTTTAAACAGCCAAATGCACATTGCACCACCTTGCTGAGACTCTTATTGAGACATGCCTTCTCACTGTCTAGGTGCCCTGGGTAGGGCTTCATTAGCCAAGGAAGCAAGGGGTAGGCGGGATCCCCCAGGATCACTATTGGCATTTCCACAGCACCAATGTTTTTTTTTTTGGTCAGGGAAGAAAGTGCCCGCCTGCATCTTATTGAGCAGACCCGAGTTCCTAAAGATGCACGTGTCATGCACCTTTCCAGACCACCCCACATTGATATCGGTGAAATGTCCCCTGTGATCCACAGGAGCCTGCAACTCCATTGAGAAGTATCCCTTCTGGTTTATGTACTCTGTGGCAAGGTGGTCAGATGCTAGGATAGGGATATGCATGCCATCTATTGCCCCTGCCCCAGTTTGGGAACCCCATTGCAGCAAACCAGTCCACTATGTTCTGCACGTTTCCCAAAGTCACTACCCTTCTTAGCAGAAGCCTATTGATGGCTCTGCACATTTGCATCACAGCAGCTCCAACGGTGAATTTACTGACTCCAAATTGGTTCCCAACTGACTAGTAGCAGTCTGGGGTTGCCAGCTTCTGCAGAGCGATGGTCACTCATTTCTCCACTGTCAGAGCTGGTCTCAAGCGAGTATTCACCCACTTCAGGGCTGGGGACAGCTTTGTGCAAATTTCAAAGGAAGTGGCCTTTTGCATACGGAAATTCTGCAGCCACTGCTCATCATCATCCCACACCTTTGTGCGACCCCAGCAATCTGTGCTTGTTTCCCGGGACCAGAACCGATGCTCCACAGACTGAAGATGATGCATGACAGCCTGCAGCAAACAGGAATTGTTCCACTCTGTGGCTTGTAGTAGGGTAGCCTCAGTAACACCGCTATTTTCCGTGCTTGTTCGCCCTGCCTGGGGCCACAGAGTAACTTGCCCTGCCGTCCCTCTCTCCCCCCACAAATGACCAAGGGCCAGGGCTATAGACTGCTGGCTTTGCCTTCCCACCCTATCTGAGGGCCAGGGCTATAGGGACTGCTTACTCCTCCCCGCCCTGCTTGAGAGCTAAAGATGATGGAGAGCTAATTCCCCTGTATTAAGTATATCCAGACAGGTGCAGCAGCGAGGGGGCATGGTCTCCCTTGGAGACTGAAAGTGAGGGACGGGTCGCTCCTTTACACATGGCAACCCCATTGACTAGAAAATGGACTCTGGTCACTAATGTCACATAGTACTGATCACTGTGATACTTGGGCAGACTTGAGCTAGTAACCTAGAAATTAGAAGTTTCTAAAGTGCTGAGCCACTGGTTCCTCCTTGACCAAAAATTAGTTTGTCATTACAATATACAAGACTGTAATGGAGTATACTGGCCCTTTTAGAGTAGAAGGAGTCAGCAAAGCCCAATTCAGAGAGTTGGAATGCACAAAGGCCCAGGAAATGTCTGGTAATCCAAGAGAGCAGTTAGGAGTTGGAGGGGGAGAAGACCCAGGCTCCCAAAGGAACAGTGTCCTCAGATTAAGGGGCCCTGTAGTTTAGAGTAAAGCAGGGCTCCCCTCTTCTCCAGCAAATCTGGAGGAGCTCTCTGGAGGAAGGCAGTGTACAGACTGCCTTGTCCTAGGGAACAGGGGAGACACTGATAAGAGAAGGAAGTCAGCAGGCTAAACTCCAGGGAAAAACAGCTAGGAGAGGCAACCCTGTGAAGAACACGCTGTGGCAAGGGAAGAGCTCTGCGTGGGTAGTAGAAGAGCCAGAGGTAAGTGTGGATCCTTGGAGTGATGGACTTCATCGGCGGGACTGTTTGGAACAGACTGCAGACATTTAATCCGCCCCCAGTAGTGGATGGTAGAACTGATAAGAAAGGCTGCGGGGAGTCTGTAAGGGGCCCTGAAGAGGGAAAACAGAGGTCGGCTGCTGCAAAGAGAACTCTGACTATGACGGACTGTTCCGGAAGTGGAAGCCCTGTTACAAAGCCCTATAATGTATGAGACTACAGTACCTAAATCTTTAGTAGTAGTAGGAAGTATTGACAAAAATAAGTCATGAGACTACCAACACTAACTTCTCACTAAGCAATCACAAGAGTCTTCATTGCAGAGGGTATGTAAAAATTACACTTATACTGCAGTCTCTTTAGGACAGGAATCTTTCCACGTGCCTGTAAAACACCTAGCACATTTTCATATACTATGAGCCTGTTTCTGCCTACTCTTTATTCATGATTGGTAGTACCTTATTCTGAGTAATCCCACTGAAAACAGAATAGTGAAGTGTCATTATATATATTTGAATACTTCATTTAATATAGTGAAGTAAATGAATAAATTTGAACTCATACTGATACTTAGTATTTTAAAGCACTTTGTAGGCAAAATGGTTTGAGGCAGCAGGAATTAAGGGGGTACCATAAATGTTGTTCCACCAAAGTTCTTTGCCTCCTAATCCACACTAGTGTTTTAGGAGTATCCCTGTATCTGCTCCAGATCTTCATGATTCATAGTTTGAAACAAAAAAAAATAAAAACACAAAAACTTCCATTGACGTGAGGAACCACATAATTTCTGAACCTTCTAAGTAGTTGGGATTGTTCCGTAAAATGGCTCATTCCCGTATGGTACATATTTCTACTCCTTTTTGTGAAGTAGTGGGTTTTTCCCCCCTCCCTTTCCTTAACACTTACAGGAACAGGAAGCAGTGCAGATGATACTAATCTGGGCCTGGATATTCCCCTCTCCCTTCCCCCCAGTAGAATTCCCAACCATGAGAATAAGCACGTCACTTAGCCGTTTGATTGCCTTTCCGTTCGTAGGGAATTTGAAGCCTCAGGAAAAGCTTTACTTTCATGTAAGAGAAGTGATTTCCTGCAGCCTTATAAGGGCATGAGTTCTTTCTGTTGAGCAACAAGTTTTTGCTGGCATGGAATGTTATTTGTCTAATGTTAAAATCCTGGCACATTCTAGTCAAATGACTATTAGTTTTTCACAGTAATTTAGTGGATAGAGTGCGTCTAGCTAGACTGTTCTGATCTGAAAACTTGTAGCAAATTATATAGTTTAACAACATAGGAACAAAGTCAGAACTAGATTTTTATCACTACTTTTCTAAAACTCCTAAATGTAACATATCAAGCTAGGCAGTTTGTAGGCTGAAGTTTAAATGCACTAGATTTTAAAGGTCTTTCTAAATGATGCTAGACTTTTAATCATTGAAGTCACAATCATGGTGTGTAAACATATTACCTGAGCCATTTCTAATGAATAAAAATACCTTCTCGGCTTAAGATTTGTGCATATTCATTTTGCTAAAAACTGCCCCTTTGATTCTAAATTAATCCTGTTCAGGATGTTTTCTAGTTACTAACTCCTTTCCCTTGGTAATGGCTCATACTGGATAGGGTATCGTATTTTTTAATCAAACCTGTTTTGGATCGGACAATTTCTCCTTTGTGGTAAGTACATCAATACAAAAAGAAAAAAGTAGGGATTTAAAGTTTTAAAAATATTTCAATTGCCATTTCATCTTATAATAAAACAACTGTTTAGCAACATCAGAACAACTGCATTACACTTTAGGGAGGTTTTCATTTTCTCTTCCTTTCCCATCCGCATTCCTCTCAATTATTTATTTGCTCTAAACGCAAGGATTAAAAATGCTACTGAATCATGCCATGCAGGGCAGTGACTCTACTGGTCCTGGTCACTGAACTCCATTTAAAAATGTGTGACTAAGGGCCATATCATACTGTCCACTGCAAGGAAAAAAGGATAATGAACTAGCACAGATTACGGCTATAAGAATGGATGTGGGGGAGTAGCAAAACCTGTGAGGCATTTCCCCCCCCAAGACAATAGAAGCCCTTTCACACAACCTCTCTCTGTAACTGGGGTTCTGTGTGATCGCAGAGAAAGTGGCAAGCAGGTGAGGACAGTTACTGTATCAGCAGCATCATCAAGTATTGCCAAACCTCAGGATTTTATTTGCAAGTCTCATGATCTTTGGTGTGGTGTTTTTCCTTAAAGTCCCAGCTGCTGGAATCAGGTTACTATTTCCAATGAAAGCAGAGCATCTCAGATAAATAAAGTTCCTAGCTTTCATTGCTACAGCAAAAGACCTAAAAGGGTGACCCATAAACACTCTGACGCCAAAAGTCAATTAAAAAAACCACACCAAATTTATTAAAAATAAAACCTGTGAAATTTGAATGCTCGGGGTGGCCATTCTAGATTGTCTATTCTCAAACCAAGACATTAACTCCTAAATGTTCCTTGGAGCAGGAAGCAATGGGCTTCTGGAGCCTGATGACCAGCAACACTACATTTCCTGAGTGAGGCATGCTACAGCAAATAACAAGGTGGAGGGATAGGCAGTGTGTATGTCTCAACCTATGTAGATTTAATCATGGATTATGTGGAAACTATATTTTTTAGGTTTTTTTTAGAAGCCTCATAGTCCCTCTCTGCAGCTGGAAACTTCTTCCCCTAGAAAGAGGATGCACTGGAAAATTTATACTGTTCTGCTAATATTAATAGAGTTTTTAATGGAGTATGAGCTCCTTCAAGTAAGAGTGGTGTGTTCATCTGGTGGTGGCACGCTTTGGCCATTTGTCTTAAAAGGGAACCAAAATCCCAAAGCAGTCTCCAGGATAAATGTATCAAGTTAACGTATTTCTTTTTAACGAAGAGGGATTTTTCTCCTGCCAGGATATGTTTCAACTCAGTAGCCAAACATTTCTTTGGCTTTTAAGAGAATTTTTAACCAAGTGACCTGGCTTAAACTGAATCAGTCTCAAGCCTTTCTTAAATCAGTTCCCAAGGCTAAATCTTATCTCCTGCCTCTCTAGAAGGAATTTTGGGGATTCTTTACTCTTGCAAGATTCAGTACCTATTCCTGCCTCTCATGTCAAGGCCTAACAGAATCTCCTGCTCCCCAAATGAATGCAGGGAACAGTTCTGCTTGGTCTCAGATCTCTCACTAACTTTGCATTCTGTGCCCATTCTGGTCCATAGCTACACAGCCTAAGCTCAGAACGCTTTCCGATTACTGCCGTCTCTAAGACTATAACTACACTAGGAAAAATCACACACAGGCTGAAATTAGAATTAGACACATAGAAGATAGTGGTGAAATAAATTTAGTGAAATGAGTTTACTTTGTCTATCTACTATACAATAAATGGTACTGGATTAGCCATTGGCTGCATTTCTGATGTGAAAGATTTATTTCCCTTTATATAGTGAGAGATTCCATTTAACTGTCTGGGTAATCTTAGGCCATGATCTGGAGAGGTGATGAGCAGCTGAAATCATTGCAGGTCATGGGTGCTAAGGAGAAGGCTATAAGTGAGTCCATTTAAAGGTATAAATAGAGTGGAAGCACCCTTGGTGCCTCAAGCTTTTTTGTCTCCCTGTTCATCTGGAATTTGGTTACAACTAAGCATTATATAGTTGGGAAACTGTCCTGCTCATAAGACATTGCCTCTTTTAATTAAGCAGGGCTTTTTGTAAGTGGTCTTTTGATTCCAGTTTTTGGTGTAGGCCAGGACTCTCTATTTGAGCTAATTGCCACTGACCGTGTCTGAATGGATGCTAAAATATCTTTCATACTAGCAAAATGCCAAGTATAATTTCTTGAGGTTTTTCTTGCAATTGTTCCAGGGCCTCTAGTGGACCTGCGATGACATGAGGTGTGACTCATTTAAAAACAAATAAATAAAGGAAACGGAACGGAGAATTCAGAGTAAAAGATTGAGCTGTTTCTTTTTTTTTTTTTAATCTAGGATTGAGTTTTTGTGGCTCATATCATAGCTAATTGTGCATGGGTGGAGAATGCAGAGAAACTCCCCTCTGCCCGCCCCCCGCCTCCTCCCACTGTACAGCCATACAGAAGGTCACCATGAGTGGGGGTGCTTATATTCCTGGAGAACAAGAAGAGACCATGGCCTGAAGTAATACACACCCCAAACCTGGATGTGGTGGGGGCCGCGGCCCAGCCACCTCTGAATCCACTACTACCTGGAAACCAGCAATGACACTGGGAGAGGTTAAGGTGCACTTACACTCGTCCCCATGCCTCTAGGGACAGAGCAGTTGCCTCTCCTGTACACATTCTGCCTGCCACAGCATGCGGCAGAATGCCAGAGACAAGTGTCACTCAAGCAGTGCACTAGCATCCCCAACACGGCTTTGCTTGCAAAAGCCACATTCTGGTCGTATATGTCTTAGTCCTGACCAGCATGAAGACTTCTTACCAGTTTGGGCAGTACATCACCATACTCCAGTTGTCGCACAAGCAGCAAAATGTCAGAATAAAGCTATGTATGCGTTCTCAATAATGCGCAAAAAAACCCAAAACAACCAACAACAATTCTGCTAGCATTTCTACAAGCTTGTCTGAGATGAGCAGTTCCATTTTACAACATAAGCTGCTTTGTAGTGGCATTCAGGATGACTGATTATACTGAATAATATGAATAATGCCTTAACCAGCCAGAGAAGACATCAAGCACATAGGAAAAAAACACAAGCATCCCATGAGTTCTAAGGAATCTTGTCAACTACAAGCCAGCATATGCTGGAGAGACTTCATTCATGCCCTCTACGCTGAGCTACACAAGGGACCCTGTTGTATTAAGATTATCTATAACAGTCCTATTCATGGTCCTTACTAGGAGAATTCTCCTCCAGCTGGCTCCAGGGCCTGCACTGTGCCATATAGAGGCAACAGAGGACGGGAGAAATAACATCCCTTCAAACAACATACCTTGCAAGTTGGATTGAACCAGAAAAAAAGCACACATTTATTTCTGCCCTTCTTCCACCCACCAATGTTAAAAGACAGAGCCAAGATAAAAATCATGATCCAGATCCTCAACTTTTCTGGGCAGTAATATCTTTTTTTATATTGGCTCATATATCGCAAGTATGCCTCAGTAATAGGGATGTTCTTCAGTTTGGACCAAATTATACTCCTGTACTGTGGATTGTCTTTTATTACAGTAATTTATTGACATCACAATGAAATGCTGATTCATGAAAGTTGGAAGAGTTTCTGTCTTGGTATTTTTCAGTAGTTTTTAATCACACATATTAAAAATGGGGGTCATGCAGTTTTGGCCCTCTTGAGAGATACACTAAACAGTAATATGTGGAGAGTGCATTGAAATGTTTAACATTATTTAAATTACACTAGTTTGAAATTGTCATTTTATATCTTATGCTGCATTCAGTTCCAGATCTTCATGCAGCCTATAACTAGCAGCGTAAGAAGTAACCTAGTCTTCAGGTATTGTAGTCATACCCTTAAGTTCTGTCATTACTGTCAGTATCAGAGTAACTGCACTGGTATTCTCCCCCTGTAGTCTCTTGTGGGCTCCCACTTAAAGTTTCTTGTTCCCAGCCATCATTTCTCTTGAGTAGAGATCTATGTCGTTCTCCCTCCCAACCAGAGTTTGAATGAAAGCTGCACAGGTGATATCTCCAGCTAGCCAGTTTGCTTAAAGGCCAGTGCCTGTGCTTTGCTTTCTCTCCACAAGCTATGAACAGTGTATTGCCAGCAGTCACAAGTTATCACACAGCTCTTTCTAAGCAAGCACATTTATTCTGAAGGTAAAAACATTACATAGAAAACATAATATAAACAATAAACAGAATTAAACACAAACATATTTGGAGTCCCTGCCAGTCTTAGGGGGCCTTGTAAGCTAAAGTCTTCCCAACCTTTCCACAAGGCAACCCCCTTGGACTGAAGGACCTGTCCAGTTGCTGGATCGGAAAGTTTAAACACAGCTGTTGTATGCTAAAAGCCCTTTCTTTGTCTACTGGTCTCTAGAACAGTGATTCCCAAACTCTGCCACGTTGTGCACCACCGACATAAAACACCACCACGTGTAGTACCAGCACCAATTTTTTATAAACAGACTGTGTATGAAAACCACCTTAAAACCTAAGTGTTGTTAAAACACATTGTATCAATAGCATAGCTATATATATATATAAATCTGTAGCCTTGCAAAATATTAATAAATGCATTATAAACTTACCCCATCTGAGATTTCTGGTATGCCTTTAATGAGAGGTACGTGCTTGCTTGACAGAGCAAAGTTGGTAGATTTAACCAAAGTTGGTTGGTGGATATCCAGTGAAATCTTGGGATGTGGGCGCGGCCACCACGCTACTTGGGACAGGAGTGGCTCCTGGACCAGGCACTGGGCCCACATGGGAGAGGGTTGGGGGAAGAGGCGGGGCTGGGAGCGGGGAGTGGCTGCTGTGCTGCTTGGGTTTGAGTCCAGCATCGGAGCAGCTCCTGGCCAGCCACTATGAGTGTGTCCGAGGGGCTGTGTGTGGGGGGAGGGGGCTGGGGGCCGCTGCACTCTGCCCCTGCACGGCCAAGCACCACTGGAGGTTCTGCGGCCGGCACCCAGCAGCACAGAGATATTGGTGGACCCAGGCCCACATTCTGCGGTCTTAATTAGGTGGTGGATGCATACCCTTGGAAGATGGTCTGCATACCACTGTCGGTACGTGTACCACAGTTTAGGAACTGCTGCTCTAGCAGACCCAGTTTGAACCTGTATATGCAAGCCTCTGCAGGGGGTGATCTCTCTCTGGAGGTGTTTACAGTTTACAGTCTAGGTGATGAACCGTAGTTGTCGACACACATGCATGTGCATACGTACATGGTCTCTTTTTTGATCCCTAGAGAGCTACGTTGTGAGAACCCTTCCTGCTGGAGCTGCACACAGTCCCTGGCTCAGTGGACATAAAGCTAATACAATATGGTCCCCATAGACAATACAAGGAATTGCAAAATATGGCACAATTACATTTTTGTGAAATTATCTTCAAAAGAAAGATGAAATTACCATCTAAAGAGACCAGCTACAATCAGGCAGCTTAGGCACTTAAGTGGTTAGCACACTTACCTAGGATGTGGGACAGCTGGGGTCAAATCCCCCTGTGCTAACAGGAAGGAATAGATTTGAATAGGGGTCTCCTACCTCTGGAGTATGCTAACTGCTGAGTTGTGTGGATGTGGGAGTCCCCCTTGTTGAAGCTGCTCCACTGCGGATAAAGAATGATTGCCCGATAACGTGACTTGCTTAAGTTAGCCCTTCTTTTGATGAAACCCAAACTGTTTTTAGACTCTTTCCAAAGCTGTTCACCTCCTGGCTAATTACATTAAAATCAAAAACTGTGAAACAAAATCTTACTGTATTCCTTCTCCTGATAGCCATTAGTCTCTAAGGAAAATGAAACTGCAGATGCCTCTGCTCATTACTACAGAAAAGCTCTGTAAGTTAGAATCCCCTCTAGACCCTCTTGCCTCTTCCAAATTCTTTGATACGGTCTTTCAAAAAACATATGGACAAAAATCTGATTTCATGACAGTATTTTCCTATCACAGAAGGAGATATAATACAGGCAATTAAGTCACTAAAATCCAAAAAGCCTGAAGTCCATATGGCTTCATTGCTGAATTTTACAAACAATAAGGAAGATTTTTGTTTATAAAACACTTAGAATAACTTCCAAATTAGAACTCTTTTTTTCAAAAGCCAAACTATTAGCCTAGAACAAAGTTTCGCTGAAGGCACATTCACTTTCATTCCCAAAGCTGGTCATACACCCTTCTCTTTTAGTTTGATTTCTCTGACAAATTCTTTAGTGGTACTAGGTAGGAGCAGTGATTCCACTGCCCAATGGGTTCCGGCCAAGATAAGCCCAAGAGGTGGGAAAACTCCTTGTGTGGTCCAACTACTGTATTTTTGCAGCGGCTGGCCCTTATCTAACATACTTATTGTGCCATATAAACACAACCCTTGGGCCTCTCCGTCAATGTCAAAAAAGATTTGATGGGGAGAAATGAGACTTCTTATTCTATAGGTGGATATAAATAACCTCTCTTTTATACATATATGTGTTGTAGGCAGTGCCTTGTTTTTTTGCATGTTTGTTTATTTCCTCCCCTTTCAGAGGCTTTAAAAGATGTTCATACCACAGATAATCCAAAATCAGAAGTGCAGCTGAAAATAAAGGTGTTAATCAAGTTCACACAAAAGTAAATTCTTTTCATGGATGTAAATCTAAGTTAGGATTCATTGGCACAGTATATGCAAAATAATGGCTTGATTTTTGGAGGCGCTGATCACCCTTGGGTCTTATATCCATTTGACATACCTCTGGTACACATCTTCTCAAGGTACAACCTCCTTTTTCTAGCACTTAGATGACTAAGTGGAGTGAAGCACCTTGGGTGACATTCACCTCAGAGCAGAGATACAGTATTTCAGCCCCACCATAAATATTAAAATTGGGCTGTGTATGGGGGTAGTGTCATCATTGTTGCACAACTAATAAAGTGTAAATTAGTGCAATTTAGACTACTTTGCTGCTTTCCCCTATTTTGGGGCTGGTTGATAAATCTGATAAATTTACCGCATTGATAAATGCTTCTTTTTTAACACTAACACTTCCATTGACCACCTCTTTGATTTAACAGAAAAAAATTACCTCATTACTAAGTTAACGAGGACAAATGTGAAATACTTTTCCTATTAACTTGCCATAACTGCCCTTTATTATGTACTTAATTTCCCTTTAAATGGATCTCTCTGGATATTAAATATATGGATGCCAAGAATCTTTCAAATCTCAAAGCAACTCTTAAAAAAAAAAAAAAAAGAAGCAGATTCAGTTAGTGCTAAGGTCAAATAAAGTGTTTCTCATTGATCCCTCCTTAATCTGTCCTGGTTAGAAAGAGAAGAATCCATGATGATAAATATTGTCCCTCAGGCCATCTTTATAATATGAGCAAAATTTAGGACCCATGTTAATTGTCCTCACAATTGGCATACAAATATTTCAGTAAAAGTAGGACTATTGTGAACCAATATCCTGGCTTTTAATGACACCTTGCTCAGGTTATTCCTAACCGTGGCAAAAGTAATTGGTCCCAGACATTGCAAGCCAGATGAAGGAGAATTCTTGCTAAAATGCTGTGACTCCACCCCTGATATTTAATACCAGCCTGGATTATCTCATTTGACTGTGGCAGTACACACCTATGGAGTCTGTTTCTGCAGGTTTTAGGGAAACCTAAACTGTTTGCAACTGTTTGCAACTGTTATGACCTATGCTTCTCTTCCTATCTAGCCATTTACAGATAGAATGAGGACTGAATTTTTCAGTATGATAACAATACTCTTTCCTCCCTATTTCTATAAATACATATTGTATTTATTCAGACAATAAAAAAACCAGCTACAAATAACGTGAAATGTTGACATCTTCCAATTATAAAGGAACTTGGCTAGTTCACAGAACAGATTAAAAGACCTGTTGGATATTACTCAATTTTGCAAATTAACAAGTAAAGAATTGCAATAAAATGCAATGATAACAACAAAAATATATGCCTTATTCAGCTATTTTAACACTTGTCATTTTAACTTTAAAAATTTAGTTCGCTTCCTAACATAATAGTAAATGTATTTCATAAACATAGTTAAGAGATGGTTCTGAACCAAAAGCTTGAAGCTGAGCACTCCCAAACTTTCGGAATGTGTGAAATCCAAACCCAGATGTGGATTCAAATCTTGCTAATGGCAGAATCAAAAACTTGTATCTGACTTTTGTGCTTGAATCTGTCTCTAATAATAATGAAGCATTATTCATATGAGACCTGGCTGCAGCTCTCTGCAATCAAAGCTTTGCTAAGAAGCAGGAAGGAGAAGCCAATTTGTGTGTGTGTGTATCTGTGTGAATCATCTAGTGAGTGGAATAATGAAGTAATTAAATCTGTTGCATTTATAGAAGAGTGAAGTTTCCTAACATTTCTCATTGTCATCTATCATTTAGCCCCATTAAGGAGTTAAGCAGTTTGGTTATAATGTGATAGAACTAATTTCTTTGGGCTTGTTATGAAAAAGAAAATAATCTTCACCCTCTTTTCCTTCCCATCCCTCCATAATCTTCCCATCTCATATGTATTCACATAAAGATCCAAATCCTCAATTGGTGTAGTCAGTTGGGTGCTACTGAAGTCTGTGGAGCCAGGCTGATTTACATCAATTCTGGCTTTGAATATTATTAAGACCTTTATGACATCGAAGATTGTTACTGTTGATACTGGACACTAAGGCTGGGTCTACACTGACGGCGGCAAATTCGCCGCCATCACATCGATTGCTCTGGATCGACTGAGAGGTCTGTATAGATGAGCTCAGTTGATCCAGGAAGCGACGCAGGAAAACCACCCCTATAAGCGGAGCGCTGTTCCCTTCGATGCAGCGCAGTATGGACGTCGCACAGAGGAGACGCTGCAAATTCAACAGTAGATACGCAAGTGATTTACGTCACTTGCGTATCTCCTGTCGACTGCCGCCGAATCGCCAAGGTAAGTGTAGTCTGGGCCTTAGTGATCAGTGTGAATACCAGTGAGAAATGGTACACTCGATCTGCAGATCAATAAGGTTTAATGGGCAAGGTTTTCTATAGATATACTAGTTGAATACAAAGCCTGACATTAACTACAATAAATCATACTCACTAAACTCGGAGAGCTAAGCAGTCACTCAGAAGGTTGTATACAGGATCGGCTTTCTTCAGCGGCCCCATCAGGGAGTCAGTGGCCTCTGGTCCAACCAGCAGCACCTCCCACAGAGTCAGGTGTTTATGGAGCACACCCTTTTCTCTAAGTAGTGACTTCTTATGCCCTTCCATAAACAACTTTCACCTTATTACCTCTCTACTTATTACCATTCATGCTAATAACCTACATTGGGTTTTCACCCTTAACTACATTCCATTCTCACCATGGTTATTGATGTTGTCAAAACAACATCCGGTGACAGGAGAGACAGTGTAAAAATATGTCCTTTGGCAATGAAAAAGTGTACCCCCAGATGTTCAAGGTTAACTTGTTGTTCCCATCACTGTTATCTAAGTGCAGCTGCAAGAATACATGTTGTGTATTTTGTTTTGTTATGTGCCACGGTATGCAGAAACTGAGACATCTGCAAGGATACTCAGTAGTCCTATTCATCTCTGCCAACTGGAAGATGTCATAGAATCACAGAATATTAGGGTTTGAAGGGAGCTCAGGAGGTCATCTAGTCCAACCCCCTGCTCAAAGCAGGACTATCCTCAGCTAAATCATCCCAGCAAGGGTTTTGTCAAGCCGCAGCTTAAAACCCTCTAAAGATGGAGATGCCACCACCTCCCTAGGTAACCCATTCCAGTGCTTCACCACCCTCCTAGTGAAAAACTTTTTCCTACAGGATCAGAATACCCAAGCAAGCAACTGAAGCTATGCTAGGCCTGTAGGACAGTGGTCAGGCAACTCAAATTGTATTGGGTCTCCAACAGTTACTATGTTTCCCTTTCATCTTTTGGTCATTAAATGTACTTCTTAGACTTAACAAAGATCCCTTTGTTTGGAATGTTTGCAAGGTGTAAGCATGTTTTCCCCAGCCCGGGACATCCCAGATGCTAAGTTCTCCTGGTAATTAAATACCACATACACTCCACTAGGTGCCTTCACCAAGTGTCCTCATTATTATTTATTTCCTTATGCTCCTGGTACAATACAATCTAGTAACGGATAAAAGGGGCCCTGCTCCCTTGCTCAGCCTTTTATACTGCTTGATTTCCCCTCCAAAGTATTCAGCTGGTGAGCTAATTTCTTCATTAGCTCATCAGACTCCGTGCAGGTGCAAGTGATCCACACTAACTTTCTAGACCCAATCAAACCACCCAAATCCCTTTTACTCTAACTGCCCACAGGCCTGCATGTTCTAAGTGACCAGGGTGCTGGTTCCCCAAAGGGCTTCTATAACTACTACCAGTATCCTGTCGCACAAGGTATCCATTTTAAGTGCTTTCTTGATAGCTTGTTGAAGCTGGTCCATTAAGGATAAATAATGAAAGAGTGAGTGCAGCAAGGGAACTGGACTGCAGGTCTCCAGTCTCCCAGGTGGATGTCCTAACCACTTGCCCCATCACTACTGAAATACGTATCCACAGAGAAATAGCTTTTATAGAAGAGAGGGAGACCTATGTAAAACTAGTCAATAGCTCAATGGTTAGAGCATGGTCCTGAGATGAATAAGACCTTTGTTCAATTCTTTTCTCTCCCTCAGGCAGAGGAGAGAATTGGACCTGGATCTCCCACATCCCTGGCAAGTGCTCTAACCTCTGGTCTCCTCCTCTGGCTGGATTTTGAATGGGATGGAATCCAGTAGGCTGCCTGTGAGTACACCTGCCATGTGACCTAGGCAGCTAAAACCCTGTCTTTTTCCAATTCCTGGATAGCTCTTGGGTAAGCCAGGAGACAGGCATCTGGATGCCTAAAGGAAGGCAGCAGGGCACATGCCTAGAGACAGAAACCTAGACAACTTTTATCCTGAAAACTTACTGAGTGAGTTTAGGCACCTACAGAGTTCAGCGGGCTTTTGTGGCTCACAGTGGAGCCAAAAAAAGGACCTTGGGCACATAAACTCAAGACTTAGGCACTGAAGTAGCTTTGTAGAATTTAAAGACTATCTTTCTCAGATTCTGATTTGTTTCATAAATCAAAAGATTGTCTGATTTACAAAAAAGGAGCATTTCTGATTTTAAAAAAGATTCACAAAGCTATGATGTCTTCATGACATCTTATCTTCTTGAAGATTGAACTATCATCTGATTCTTTATGGCTAGGGATTCCAGTTTTAACAAAAGGATAAAACACATTGATCATACATTTTCATGAAATTTTTTTTATTTAAAATAAACCCCAGGGGAGAAAACAAATCGACAAGTTTGGTTTAAAGAGAATGTCAGTTGAATTTATTGTATTCAGTGTGCTAGAAAATTACAGCCTCCGTCACTTTTTGTTATACTCTTCACAGTTCATTCCTGACTGACACATAGCGGTAGCGTTGTGTGAGGTTTATTTTCAAAGGCTGCAGTACATAGTGTGGGAATGCAGGTTGCAAATAATGAAAGTGGCTGTTTAAAAAACATTTATAAATCATATGTGTTTATATCAGTGTTAATGAAATAACTGATTTCTACTAGAAAATATGCAGTCAAATTCAAATAAACTGATATAAACTGAATTTTTTTTTAAAGATACAAGGCAATGAAGTGGGCAAAAATAAACACTAAAAATAGAAACCAAAAAACAGAACTCCACTAGATCAGTGAGAGCTGTGGGGGTTAAAAGAGGTCTGAAACTTTGGCCCAACAGAGTGTCATCTTCTATGTTTGTACAACACTAATAAAACTGAATTGTCAGTAAATAATAAAAATATATGCGCTTAAAGTTTGTATATGCAACTTTTCTTTACATACACGACTCGAAGTGGCTTCAAAAGGAGTAAAAGATCTGAGTGAAAATGTTTGGGGAAAACATCGTTTTCAGCAATAGATTGCTGTAAAAAAAAGTGTGCATAAGTTTCTTTGTTTAAAGTGTTGAGTAATAGTCTGAGTCCTCTGGGTATTCGCTTTCAACAATGTAGTAGCAAATAATTAAACCACTTAAAAAAAAATTCCATCACTTCTAGAGTACTCAACTCCACAGAGTGCCTCTGCACAAACAGTATGTGATAAATTTCCAAAGTGGCGCTTAAGGAATTACTGCACATACACAGGCCAGGGCTCTGAGGTGGCACTGAGCATTCTCTCTCGCAGGTGCTTGGCTGCACATGCTCAGAGTCTAACCGATCACCATATGTAGGGTTAGGAAGGAATTTTACCCCAGGTCAGATAACCTTGGAGGTTTTTTGCTTTCCTCTGATGTGTGTGGATGTGGGTCCCATGCCAGGATTATCTGGGTGTATCTCACTTAACCATTTCCCTGTACGGGGCCTTGGGCATTAGTGCACTTTAGTCCCTCTTATTTTCTGCCTGTGGCCCATAATAGTCTAGTGTAGTCTCTTGTGGGCTGTAATGCTTTGGTCTAATTTTGGTGTTGAGTTTAGCATGATGGTGTTGGTGGCTTGTGGTGTACAGGAGGTCTGACTAGATGATCTGGCCTTAAATTCTATGACACTAAATCCTTGCATGTTAAAATGGGATTTGCTTGTGCATTTTTCTGACAATCATTTTGGAAACATACTCAGTGAGCTGGCATTTGTGTGGCCTTAGAACACATGCCATGTGTCCTACCACCTCACTGAGAACAGTAAAATTATTTTAAATGTTTATCCTACAGTAGACTAGAGGAAGCAATGGTTATTGGGAGAAAAAATACCATTTAAGAGAGAATGTGTTGTTTATAAAAATGAACCAGAAGAAAATGGGCCTCAGTAACAAATGAGAAAACTATGCAACTCATTTGTGACTGAAACTATAATCACAGGCTGGCTTGTGGGTGCACATTTCTTTCAGTAGCTCAGTGTTAATGATGCAACAATGTGAATTGATGGAAGTGCATAAAGTTACCCATGTGCATCAGAGTGTGGTGAGGGTTTAATTTTTGTCTCTGCCACTGACATTTTGTGTAATGTGGAGCAAGCCATTTCCATTCCATATGCCTCAGTTTTCTCCCCTGTAAAATGGGAATCATAATAATTATCATTACATCTCTATAGATGAAAAATTGCTCTACTAGTATCATTATATTAAACATCTGGCACAACCCATTTTTCTAACATTAACTTCCATACTTTGTGACAGTCTCAATGAGAATATAACACTGTCACAGAGTCACTGGTCTCTGGATGGACTGAGACCATCCTCCCTGGACTGGAGCTGGTGAGTCCAATCCAGCTAATTAAAGAGAGTTGGCCTACACCTGGGCCTATAAAAGGTTGCTAGTATGCAGGTAGGGGAGGAAGGACTGAGCTCTGGTCAGTAGAGGCCACGCTGCAGTAGAGCTAACTCCTGTGATGGGTCCCTGGAGCAAGGGAACCAGGGGCTCAGAGAAACACCCCCATGGTGGTGGCTCCAACAATGGAGCTAAGTTGGAGGAGACAAGAAAGCTGCCAGGAGGTGGAGAGCCAGAGATCCTGGGGAGGGATGGCCTTGAATCTCGGGAGGCCAGATATTGGCTTAACATTGCCTTCTGTCCGTTTAACCTTTGTTATAGCAGAATAAACCTTCTCACTGGAACTGGGTGGGGCAGTGCATGCTTAAAGACTGGGTGCAGTGGTGTGCTTTCCCCCCAGGGGTGACACACACTAAACACTTTTATGTACATGTGTACTTACAAATAATAATGGGCTTGCAAATATTTTAATAATGGTAATTGTTTATAATAGTACCTCTATAATAGAAATGGATCTATATTAAAAGCATACAGAATAGATAGATCCATATAAACATACATTCATGAGCCATCTTTTACTATAAATGTATTTAGCTTGGGCCAAATTCTAATAGATACTGAATTCAATGGGAATTACAGATCATCAACACCCACTGCAATAGCCCTAATGTACAAATAATAATGCTCTGTCCTTAGAGTATATAGCTGCATTCATCCCAGAATCTTAGAGGCTTACAGGTATTAACTCTAATCACAGCATTTTCAGCGCTATTGCCAGCAACAGAACCTGGAATCTGGACTCCTACTGTTAGGCTTTAACCACTAGACCCAAAATTCTCTTTTCTTAATAAGTTTTGAACATAAACTGATGAATAGAAGAAAATTAAAATAGAATCAAGTAGATTAGCTCTACCAATAATAGGAAGCAATGAATGGTGTAGATACTTGCCTACTATTACATATTTTATTTCTTTCCCTGTATAGAATTTTGACAAGCAGAAAGCAGAATCAATTCTCACTGTGGACCTAATTCTACCAGTCACAGTTTTAAGAAACACACCAACCTTCTTCACTTGGAATTGTTGGCTCTGCAGCTGTAGCTATTGACACAAAGCACTTTTCCCCAGAAGAGGAAGTAGTTGGTTTACCTGTCTCCAGGAATTATCAGCTAATGATGTGGGATCTTTTTAACATTCATCTGGTGATTCTCTTTTCTTATCTAATTCCTGTGTAGGTTTTAAAAGTTGGAAAATGACCTATCTCTAGGAGCTAGCAGCTAATCAGAAGGGATTTTTTTTAAACATGCATCTGGTAATTCTCTTTCCACACAAGCTTTAAAGTTGGAAAATTCTCTAGCATGTTATATAGGTGGATGGGCTCCTTGTTTAAAAAATCAAAATAAAACAAGGGCACATTTCCATACCGATCAGTATGTGGGGGAAAAAGACTTTTTACTTCTATTTTACAAATGATTGGTTTAGAAGGTCAACACATAAATCTGTGCTACCTTTTTACTACTGTTTCAGAGCCCTTTGGGAAGGTGGTGGCTGGCAGTGATGATAAATGTTAAAGGTTCCCATTCTTTTCTCAGTCTCATGCATAGTGAGGAGAGAACAGACTCCTTGGGAAATATTCATGAAACACAAATATTCATGAAATGACAACATTGTCCCCAATGTGCTGCATCTCTATTCTATTCCAATGGCATAGCAGATAGAGCTCCATAAATGTTTCTTTCACCTACAGCCTATTACCACAAAAAATGAATTTTGGGACATTGTTATAATAATCTGCCTATTGCCCCCTTAGTCTGTTTTTCCTGAGGAAAAAGTTTCCAGGGTTGTTCCGGAAACACTTAAGGACACTTCTGATAAAGTAATTGATACAGGCAGTATTCTTTCCTAAACGAAGTATCTTTTTATTAAAGTAACTAATAATTCCTACTACAATATGATCTAAAAATCCTAAACAAGGCACAAAATCCCTGAGTCACAAGTCCCTTATTGCAAGTTAAAGTGCACTTACACTACCGAACGTTATGCATTCTTATCACCACCCACACACTGACCCTATATACTGTCCTATACTATACTTATACTAAACTATAATTAAAAGAATATTAAGTTTGCTTTATAAGTCCATGGATGTTTCCTTTTAAAAACCATTGCTGCTGTTGTTCAGTTCCTGGTCAGTCAGCTCTATTCTGCTACAGTTTTCTTTGTCTTCTTTTGATGGCATCTCAGCTCTTTCCAAATGCCTCTCTTTCCCAGACGCAGACTCTGGACTCCAAAACTGTTGCTGGTACTGGCAGCTGACCTCTTATGCTGTAGCTCTCTCTCTTGATATACCTTGCCTCATTACCTTAAGCATCATTACCTCACTGGCACATGCTCCGTCTTAACCATTATCTCGGAATTCTGGTTGACAGCTCTGACCTTTAAAGCAAGTTGTAACTGGTACAAGTGGCTCTGACCAGCTTGCTGCTCAGCTCACTGACATCTCTGTCACTCCTTACTGCACATGCTCAGAAGCCACCACTCTTGCACATGCTCACTGCTATCATTTACCTCAGAGCTGCGATTCTGCCCATCCACACACACATGCTTGACTCTTTGCCACGGCACCATTTAAAAATTCTAAATTCTTACTGAGCATGCTCAGGGTGTGCAGTCTCAGGAGTGATTTTTGCTTATTCAGAATAGCGATCGGAAATACAAAGCAGAGACTGGAGAGTCTGGAGAGACTGGAGAGACTGGAGAGGGGGGTATGAGCTGGAACATTGGAACCAAATCACTCCTGAGCTTTGAGGATCCCAGGTCGGGATAAGAAGTTAGTAGATTTGCTCTGTCTCCTATCATTAGCTCTCTTTCTAAAAATGGTTTGTTTAACAAAAGCACCTTCACTTAGATAAAAGACAACACATGTCCACAGATCAGCAATGATGAAATTTTCTGAAGATCTTAGGTAAAGTTTGCAAAAGCATTCAGCATTGTTTTAACCCTACTTCCTTAGAAGTCAATGGTAAAACGCCTGTTTACTTCAACAGGAGCAGAGCTCAGATGATATTCAGTACTCTTGAAAATGTCATTCTATACTTACACTATTTTGCATGGCTACATACAGACAGGCACTGGAGAACAAATTTTGCTCTAATGTAAGCCAGGGTAATTCCCTTAAAATCCACAAAGTTGTATTTACTTGTAGTAGGGCTATATTTAGCCCAATGTCCCTCCACTAAATCACACACATGCAGAATTTACAAATGGAGAAGTCCTATTACTGTAGGTCATCCAGTCCTGAAATAGAATTTACAGCCTTAGGCCATGTCTACACTACAAACTGTGGTCTACGCAAGTTAGGTCAGCATACAGCCACCAAAATGTGTATATTACTTGGCCATGTGCTTGTGTCAGTGCTGTGTGTGCCCACCAGAAGTGCTTGTGTTGATGTAAAGTGCAGTGCATCCTGGGTAGATATGCCATGCACCACTATCTGACACAGTGCCCCTTGGGAAACTTTCACCAGCTTTGGGGATAGAAATGACTCACCCAGGGGTCTTTGGGACCTAGGAGCAAATTCCCAGCAAAGAACTGTCTCCATTCCATAATTCCATCCATATTCCATATGTGATGTGGAGCCAGTGAGAGTAAGCAACCAGCAGCCTGAGTGACCCAAGAGCAACCCTTAAGGACATATCAGAAGAGTAATGAAATGGTAAACAGGACCATTCCTTATATATAGTTAGCAAAGTCATGTTAAATAGACTAGAGTGCTTGAAATGTTAGCCTATATTGTTAGAAAATCAAGAATAGATACAAGTTGTATTTGTCTGTGTTTAACTACATCTTGTTAGAAGTTTAAACGTGATATGATCTAATTAGCTGGTATATGCTAAAATTCTGTTACTGTCTTTAAGGATTCATTATGGCATGCTATTGATTCAGAGGTCAAAAGGGGATATTATCATTTAGTGGGAACTTGTAGTGTAATAATATTATTGTTCCTCTGTCTCATAATGCCATACACTGGCTACGTTGACAGCACCAAAGAAAGAGCCAACTACCAGTTCAACAGATGCAGAATGACTGTTGAATGTGCTTTTGGTGGACTGAAAGTACGTTTGATGTTGTTTACTCACTAGACTGGATCTCAGTGAGAAAAATATCTCAACGGTTATAGGTGCCTGTTGAGTCCTGCATAATATCTGCAAGGCAAAGAGGGAAAAGCTGCCACTAAGGTGGAGGTGAAGCAGCTGTCTGCTGACATTTAACAGCCAGGCTAATGGGTAATTACAAGGTCCCAACACTGAGCTGTGTGATTGAGGGAGGCTTTGAAAGAGCATCTTAACAGTCAGCCACATTCGTGTTCTGTACTGGACTGTTCTCTGGGCCTGGAGCTTTGGGCCACTAAGAACTGTGTAGTATTTACTGTACATGTATAAATATGCAAAGTACTCCACTTAGGAAGGAACAATCAATTGCACACAAACAAAATGGGAAACGTCTGCCTAGGAAGGAGTACCATGGAAAGAGATCTGGGGACTATAATGGCTCACAAGCTAAATATGAGTCAACAGTAACACTTGTAAAAGAAGTGAACATCGTTCAGGGATATATCAGCAGGAGTGTGGTAAGGAACACACAAAAAGTAATTCATCCACTCTACTTCATGCTGATTAGGCCTCAATTAGAGTGTTGTGTCCAGTTCTGGACACTACTTTTCAGGGAAGATGTGAACCAATTGGAGAAAGTCCAGAGAAGAGCAACAAAAATTCTTAAAGGTCTTGAAAACATGACCTATGAGGAAAGACTGAAAAATTGGGTATTTGTCTGAAGAAGAGAAGACTGAGGGGACATCATGGTCTGTGTGTGTCTATAGCATCCACATAGACCTTTACATCACCTTTGAGCTCTCGGATAGTTGAGTACGATGCTGGTCTCCATGACAGAATGTCTGCTATTACCAGTATTGGGAGGATATATTTTTCTTTCACAACTGCTTGATTAAGTCCTTTAAGATCCATACATAAATTCATATTTTTCCATTTCTCTTAACTGGTACCATGCCGTTGGCTCAGAGATTTTCTTGATCATGTCAATTTGCTCCATTCTCTTTAATTCATTTTCCACTTTATGAAGTAATGAGGTGGGAATCCTGTGAGGTGTATGTAAACAATCTGATTCAGCATTGTCTCTCAAACTTATTTGTACTGAATCTCCTTTAAAAATGTCTAATATCACTGAATATTCCATTGAGTTCTTCCACCCTTTTCACTATGCCCATCATGGCTGCCATGCTGCATCAGAGAAGCTGTTGGTTTGCGGTCCTTTGATCACATACACTCTGAAGGCTTGGTTTTTGTCTTTGTAAGTTGTTCCTGTGGTGAACTGACCCATGCAGCTCAAAGTATCTCCAGGGCTAGTCAGAACGGTGTCATATGACATCAGCTCTGGGAGGGGTTGAAAGTGATTTGTAAGTCCCTTCTGAGATGATTGTGCCATCAGCCCCTGAATCAATTTTAAAGTCAACAGTCTTGCCATGAGTATTCAATTTCATTCTCCAGGTAGGCTCTGTGCCAGCACAAGTGATAGCTCCCAGAAACAATGGCTCTTGATTGTCTGTCTGTGATATGAAACAACTCTCTGAGTGCTTTGATGTGGCAAAGAGCTGCCAAATGTCCATACTTCATGCATTTATTACACCATGTGTCTCTGGCTGAACATGCCTCATCTTGTGGGATATGACTTTTTCACACCTTGTGCATGTAGGCTGGAATTTGTCCCTCTTAGCCTGGGAATTCTCTCATCTTGCCTTGGGAGTTTTATGATGACTTTTAGCACTCAAGTGTCTTTTGTAGCTTCTAAGCTAGTTTCAGGTTTTTCAAATTGCTTCTGCCTTTTGTTCTGTTTGACTAATTCTGGCTGCTTTGCTACATGTACGAGAGCAAATCTCTCTTCAGTTATAGCTGCTGTGAAAGGTTCAATTCAATACCTTTATATGTATAAATCTTTCTTCAGTTGTAGCTGCTGTGAGAGGTTTTAATCTGTTAACCCAAGAACCAGGCTGCCTAATATTTTCATGTTTTACATTCCCAAAGTCACAGTTTTCAGTCAATGTATGTAGAGCTCTTATAAAACATTAAACACTTCCTGCTGGTTCTTGAATTCTCTAGTGAAGGCAGGCTCTTTCATAAACCACATTTCTCTGAGGTATAAAGTATGCATTAAATATACCCAGAAACCTTTCATAGTCATCTTTCTGATTGTCTTCAGTAAAGTCAAAGGATTTAAACATATACTCTGGTTGCTTCCCCAATAGCATAAATTAAAGAAATTACCTGTATATTTTCAGGGTTTTTTGTGGAGTTTGTTTGCAATTTGAAATCTTGCAAAATACTCCATTGTGAAGATTTGTCAAAGCTGAAGTTGTCTGGGACATCCTGCATCCTTTGTTGCTGTTCCTTCTGCTTGCAACTTTTACTACCGTTTTCTTTCTGTTTCTATTCTTCGTTTACTCCTGACACTGTCATGTTCCTGTTCCAGACATGGACTGGCTACAGAGCTTGCTTATACACACAAAATTTGTGTCTCATGAAATCCTTTTAATACTCTGCCAGGTATGGGCTGAGGTTTGTTTACATAAGGTGTTTTACAAACAGTGCCACCTGTTGGTTGAACAATATAATACAGTGTAGCATCCATTACAATCCCTATGCCTATAAACAAAGTGTTTCACATGCCCTTCGTGCCCCTCCTCCCCCCCACAGGGAATGAAAAGCAGATGCCAACTCTACCTCTTCCTGTATGAATAGAACAATGGAAAGTTGACAGCTGTGCCTTGTTAACTTGAGGATGGACCGGGGACCATCTTTAAATGTAAACATTGTAAGGAAAGATGCACACACTTATCCAAGTTCCTTTCCCTTCGTCAGGCTCACCAGTGCTTGCCTGGTGGGACTGGCTAGTCTATGGTGGAGTCTCAAACAGGTCCTGGCTTGTGATATGGCTGAAGTCCCCCGCTGTGTCTCCCCTTTCCTTTTCTGCTTCCTCCTATGCCTTGCTCTTCAAGACTGGGGTTTCCGTCTCTAGCGTCTCCTATGTATTCACAGTGGTCTGTGGGGTGCTGAGGGGATTCAGTCAGTAAGGCATGCAGTTTTTTCTAAAAGTGGAAGATCTAGTCTTGCACTCCCTGGCCTTGTGGTATCCCTGGAAAAGTTCCTTTGCTTTCATGTGGCACTGCTGCCAATCCTTGTCATATGCCTTTACCTACATCCCTCGTGCAATCATCTCATAGATATCCATGTTTCTATGGCTGATCCATAGCTGTGCCTGCAGCGCTGCTTTTTCTCACAGGCCCAGAAGATCCGAAACTTTCTGCCTACTCCAGATAAGAGTGCATCTAGCACATGAAGCTAGTGTGGTCAGTTAAGCGGTTGCACACAGCAAGGGTGAACTGCTAGATGTGCTTGCCAAGATGGGTAATCAGGAAAAAGCATTTAAAAAACGGGCAAGGGGCTTTAAAGGATGGAGTGGCTTCCGCTCTCTGACTCCTGAGGAATAATGTTTAAAATTGTGATCAGAGTGGTCACTGCCACAGGGAATGGGGATAATGGCTCTAGTTTTGATCCATCTGTAATTTAATGCAACTTTCCTCTAAAGAGTCAACACCTTGGTGATGAAAAAAGATCTGGATCATGGCTATATCCCTTTGGCCTGCCTGAAATGATGACATGGAAACAAAAGAAAACTGATGAACAAGGAATATGTGCACCACCACGCTGTATTTGTGTGACCAGGGACTTCAGTTTCTATAGAAAATCTATTGCTTATGTTTGATTAGGGTTTTCCTCCCCTTCACGAAGAAAGGTCTTTTTGATATCGTGGATGGTATAATAGAGAAATTGGAGTTACTCATTTAATAACCCTTTGTATTTCTAGAGTCACATTTCACATAAGGATCTCAAAACACCATTCAAACATGAGTTATCTGATCTGCACCCCTCAGACTCAATGGGAGTTTTTTCAGGGGTGCAAAATCAGGCCCTCAGTCTCTCCTATTGTCCTGAGAATGAGGCAGCATTATACCTGTTTTACTTATGAGTAAACTCAGGCAAAAAGAGGGTGAAAGACTGGGATCCAACGCTTTGTATTGAATTTAGTGTTCATTGCATCAGGCCATAAGTGACTTGTCTGAGACAAAAATGTGGGCAGATCACAGAGGCTGGAATAGTAACTTTGTGCTCTAGCCACTCAAAAAACAAACCGAAACATTAAAAGCATCCTTTGTTTTAACTGAATCCTTTTTTGCAGCTAGATTATTAAATGATTCCATGGCCTTGGTTTTATACATTGATTACACACCATATAAAATCTGAGGAGATGGAACAGAGAAGTAATGATTTTTATGTCCTAGTTATATACTCTGTTGTTAACAATGTTAATAAGATTTATGACAAAATTCTGCTCTTTGTTACTCAGTGTAAATCAGGATTTACTTCACTGAGACTGATGGATTTATTTTGGAACTGTATTAAGGAATCCAAGCAAAATTTGTCTCAATGTAAAAAATAAAATCCAATAATTTTATCTAAATGGATACAATAGGATGCTCAGCATCTTATTAGCAGTTTAATGATATGCCGGAGGTTTGGAATAAAGGCTAAACTGTTATTAGTGACTCCCATTTGGCTGTAATGTGGTAATATTAAAATTATTTTGTTCTCCATGCCTTTTTATCTGCATATACTTTACAAAGGACAGTATTTAATGATAAGGATAATATAGGGTTTGCTTTTGAGAGTCAAAGTGGGCCGAGTTTTTGATTTCAGCTCTTGATTCCAATGAACTGCTGGAGGCAGTACACATCTAAAATGGAAAAGAACTCCTTCAAAAAGATTCAGAAAGTATTTTGATACATCTGTGCTTCTTTGCTTGACCTGACAGTTTTATTTCATCCTACTGCCACTGGCTATTGCTGTCTTTGATTCTGTCTCTCTATGCTTAAGTCAATGTACTGCAGCAAAATATTTAAAAACAAATCAAAACCGTGTAATGTTTTTCCAGGGAAGAAGAAAAATCAAGAGTCAAAGGTGATGCATTTAGTAGCAGCTGCAACTCAGGGACTGTTGGGTGTTGGGTTCTTGGTGGGTCGAATCTATGTGATAATTCAGTTTTAGGCATCAGAAGTTCTGGGAGATGGTGACATGAGAGATTTGAAGAAAGATATACTCTGACACAAACTTAAATAGATTAGTCATTGAGAGGATATAGCAAGAAAAATAGCAAGATGTTCCTACACTCATGATGGGTACTCAGTCTAAGGATCCCAAGCTGCATGTGGCCCTTCTTGAATCCATGTATCTGTTCAGTGCTCTTCTCACTCTGATGACATATAGCACATAGCACATGCATGATAGAATAGAATAGTGGTGAGTGAATGACTCAGAGCTGCCAGACTGTATCTGTCCCTTAAAGCAGTCATGGATATGTGTAATGGTAGGGTGTGTGAAGATGGAAAACAGCACTTCAACTAATAGCAGAAGAGGCCAGGTTCAGTATATCTCAAGTTACTGTTGGGATCCCTTCGCAAATCAATAAAATACCTGGAACCTTATTGTACCTGTTAGCCTTCCTCCAGCCAGGAAGTAAGATGTGGAGACAAGAGCTTGGCAGGTAGCTATGAGTTGCTTACAAAAACAGCGGTGCCTTTTAAGAACCAGAGGTGGCAGACTGGGGGGAGGAGCCGTAGGTGGTAGCACCCTTGCAGTGGAACTATTTTGGTGTCTGATATATTTCTACTCCCACAATGTTTTCTGCCCCCTCATGGAGGTGAGAGCAGGACCTAGAGCAGGGACTGGAGTGACTGCCATGGCAACAGGATCGGCCTGACTGCTGGGGAGCAGGTAGGAACAGCTTTCTTCTTGCCCTCTTCTTTCACCTGGTTGGCTGTAGTGGCAAGCTGGCCAGGGCTGGTGAGCAGGGACTACGCAGGTGTGGCATAGTGTATGCCCAGAGATGGCCGCTCATGTGGTTCCCTAGTCCAGCCCAGCCCCACCTTTTAGTTGCTGTGGGTCCTGGCAGAGACACCTGGCTCGGGGGAGGGGCAGGAGCACGTATGCTAGCTGCCAGGGTGGGGGACAGGGAGTTGGCATCTGGGTGGGCGGCAGGGTACATTGGTCCACAGGCAGCCATCAACTGAAGAGGGGGAGGGGAGCCATAGAGGTAATGCCATAGAAATGGCATAGGAACTGCTGGGACACCACTTCCCAGCCTGGAACTGGCTGTCCCCGCTCTGAGTCTCAGTAGTTCCCCTCACTGTCCCTCCTAGCCTTCTGCCCCCAAGTTCTGTGTGAATGCCCACCCCCCACCACATTAACAACTATGCCTGTGTTTGGAGATAGCAGCCATTTTGTCCCTATTTTAGTGCTTTCTATTATGGAGATTTCATTGCACTCGTGTCACTGCTTTCTGAAATAAATGCCATTCAGATTGAAAGTTTACTGTTGCTCTTTTGTGTCTGGGAAAACTTGACATGAAGGGAAGGAGAAATACCACCGTGGTACATATAGATATGTTTTTGCTTTCAGTGAATTGGAGCTTTTAATATAAGACCTTCTTATGCTTCTGCTAGGGTGGCGAAGGGGTTTAAGACAAAGGATTGTTGACATACATACTCAGCTTGTTCTCTCTCCTATGAAGATTTTATGTCTTCTTTTTTTTAATCTGAAATAAAAGTAATTTGGAGTGAAATTATGTCTTGCTCTTTGTACATAGCAGAAAACCAGGAAAGAAGAGAGAGCATTTACTGAATAAAATCAGAACCACAAAATAATCATGCTGCAAAGTCCTGTCATTTTGATGTTTGTACTATGGCAATGATTGTGTCAGCGTGTGATGACAAATCACTTTACCTGTTTGTCCTTTGGTTCCCCCATTGAAGTTGAGAGAATAAAAATACTTCCTGTACATGCCTCACAGGAATAGGAGAAGGGTTGGTATAAGAATTGGAAATTAATTGGGACTAGATCGTGCAATCCCTTCCTCACACTGATGAGCAGTTACTAACACTAGTCCCAATGAAGTCATTGAGTGTAAGCACTCACCAATAGAAATAAGGGATGTACAATCTAGTCCTCAATGTTTATAAATCATTTTGACCACGCAGAGTACTGTGAAGTGTCAAGTACTGTAATTAGTAAACATTATCTCAAACAAGGGCCTTGTCAGTGCATGTCAATTTTGTTACTGCAACCATCTCTGGATTGACTCCAGTGCATTGGTTGCACAATTCTCAACACAAAAGAATGCCTATAAAGGCACTTCAAGAGTAAGTTGTGGTGGGCGAGTTCCTTTTTATTGTAGTTCCATAAAAAGAAATGGCTTGGAATTTTAAGATGAACTGTTTCTGTTACAGGGAATTCAGCAAAAGGAGGCTGCCTTCATCAGTGAATAATAGAGATGGACTGTTTAGCTTCTAGAGTGGTGTCAGAATAGTCCCAGCATCTGGAATACATATGGTTCTTGTTAATGTTCCCCCCAGTGCTGCATTTCTGATGCCTGAAAACACTTTAATTTCTCCGATTATGATACTCACTGGCCCTTTAGATGGTAGGATTTGAGGCAAATCAACCTTATTAAACCTGAGGAAGTACTGATTCATAAGTTGAAGAAATACTGTCTTGTAGCAGAGTACGTAAAGGGAATGTTTCAGAGATGCCATACAGAAAGAATGGAGCATATCAGTCTTGTCTCTACACAACACTAGCACAAAGGATCTCCAGATAGCATCCACGCTTTTTCCATTAAGGGAAGTCTGCCATGATTTAAGGAACATTTTTATTACACTATCTCATCAAGTTTGTTCTGCACAGGATGGCAGCACAGACTGTACAGAAATCATCTGCACACTGCTTTAAAGTATGCTTCAATTACCTCTGTATGGAAGGTATTGCTAGGGGGTAGTTCTATCCTTCTTCCTCATACAAAAATAAACTACTGGAAGGATGCTATTGAGAGCATTAACAACCAGCTGCAGCACAGACCTGTATCATTCTCCACCTCTACAACTAAAGGATGAAACACCAGGCCAACCCAAAGCAGAAGGAGAAGTGAATTCCAGCTGATCTTGCTATCTTGACGTTTCCCAGTTCATCTGCCTGCCATTTTGAGATCTCCACAGTGGAGGAACACAGAGGAGGATTCATTATAAAGATTCTCTATTCTTTACTGTTCCAAATCCATCAGGACATATATAGCTGTATTTTGGGCTGAAGAAGTCAAGGAGACTGGCAGATGTGAAGAATCTGGAGGGAGAAACATTTTACTTTACTGATAACTAATTAATTTTCTTGTCTACCAGTCTGGCTCAACTGCAAATGATGAGACAGAAATCACTGCCTCATGGAACACTGAGTCCACATCCATGATGCACTGTAGGTCCTTTCCACCTTCCCACAACTCCTAGTGGCACAAGGTGGAGAAATGCACAGTGGGATAGCTTCCCGTAGTGCATTGCTCTCACTTTCGATGCTAGAGCACCAACTGTGGATGTGCTTTGGCAACACAAATTCTGCGTGAACAGGTGCAAGCTTTGTAATCACAGTGCTTTTTTATTACCTCTGTAATGTACGTTGACAAAACTTTCTAAGCCTTAATCTGTTGAAAAGGCAAAGATATCCCAACCCAAATCTGAGGAACCTATCCCTTCCACAAACCCCATTGCCAGCCATGGAGAGAGTAGTTTGATGATATGGCTGACTGGATGGAATGCTGGGTGGTTTTGTTCTCAAGAACATGTGAAGACCATGAAATGTGGAGGAAGGTAGCTGGCCAGTGACTCCTGTGGGGTGTGTTCACTGTTCATTGTGATGTGACTCTATAGTGCTTTGCACTATGAGAGGATATATGTATGTAATGTGTCTGGAGGGAGTATTTATCCTCTCTATACCATCTCCAAAATAAGATTAATAATTTCTCAGCTGAACGGGTGATGTGTAGTTTAAATATGGTTTGCAAATTACTTAGCTCAACAGATGAAAGAGGCTCTAAAAGTTCTAAAGGGTTTTTGTTTTTACCTTTCTGTAATGGAAAGACTGATTACTCATGACAGAAGAGAAAAGACATACTGTTATTGCTGGATACAGGGCAAAAGATGGCTTCTTCTTTGTTACATTAGTTTAGACTTCATATGGTGCTTAATAATGTGTAGCAGATGTGAAGGAAACCATTGATTACCCTATTCATTTCTCAGAAGAAAAACGGTAGTCATTTTCCTTTGCACAACAGTCTGAAAATTTAAAAGGTCAGAAGCTCATCTCACTATGAGTAAACTGAAAATGAAATAATGCATTTGGACATAAAATTAGAAATGAAGGGCTCTTCTGAGTTCGTGTTCGGGGGTATCTGGCTTGCTGAAAAATAACTTTGGCCCTGATTCTGCAATGAATTCCACACAGCTGGATCCCTGTACCTGTGAGAAGTTCTTTATTGGGTTGTGGTCCTAGTATACATCAATGGCAGTGTGAAAGCTGTTCCAAAGAGGAAAAATCTCCACTCTCAAGTAGCTCCTTCTGATGACATTCAGAGAAATGCTAATGGGTTTCTAATCTATCTCCTCTTAACCACAAGGGAAGTCTTCACAACATCATACCTTTAAAGATGGTAGGAGGGAAATAAAAAGGGATAAAAATAGGTATGTGTTGAAAAATGGGCAAAGATCCAGAAGGATTCCACACAAATATAAAAAGTACATATTTATCCTGTGGAACAGATACTTGTCTGGTGTAGACTGGCAAATCGTCACTGAAGTAAATGGACTCACCTCAATTTACACCAGCTGTGGATCCAGCCCTATATAAAATGAGGCTCATTAGTTAGGAGGAGAATGTAGTGTCATTTGTAATGAAAACAAATTGGTAGCCCAGGAAATTCTTTTCTGTAAAGAAGTCAGAATGCAAAGAAACTCAGCCTATTCTGGCATATGAGGGTGAAGCTGTGCTGCTGAAATGAGGAAGGGAAAATGAAGACTGTTTATAAAACAGTGAGAGAACTTAAGCAATGAAATGCTGCTTAGATTTTGCTGGCTTCCAGATTTTTCACCCAGGAGTTTTAAAAGAATTGGCCAAAGAGCTTGCTGAATCACTGATATTAACTTTTAACAAATATTAGAACACTGTCCTAGAGGATTGGAAAAAGGCCAATATTGTACCAATATTTTAAGTGTAATTGGGATGCCCCAGGCAACTGTAACCTACTATAGCCTGACATCAGTTCCTGCCAGACTCATAAAAATGCTGATATGGGATGCCATCAGTAAGGAATTAAAGGTTGGTAGCATAATTAATGCTACTCAACATAGTTTTATGTAAAAATAGGTCTTACATTTTATATAATTTTTATGAGATTACAAATGTGCTTGATATAGATATCTTTGATAGCTTTAACTTTACCTGTGAATTTCCTGGGTTTATAACACTTTTTTTGAGGAGTGGTAATTATTACATCCCTGTAACATACTCTATTCTAAACTACTGATATGTGCTCTCAACCTTAATTTCACCATAATGTAGTTTTTGTCTGGGAATATACCTAGACTTCTGTAAGGTGTTTGATTTACTACAGCATAACTTTCTAATGAAAAAATTAGCACAGTCCAAAATCAGTGTAGCACATCTTCAATAGATTAAATGAGAGCAAACTGATAGATTTCAGAATAATTGGAAATGAAGAGCTTTGGTGTTGTTTTTAATAGGATCCTCTGGGGATTTGTTCTTGGCCCAGTGCTATTTGATATTTCCATCAATGATCTGGGAAAAAATATAGAATAATTTTGGTAAAATTTGCATATGACAAAAAAATTGGTGAAATGACAAATAATGATACATACAGGTCAGTTATACAGACTGATCTGGGTTGATTGGTAAGCTGGGTTCATTTGAACAACATGAATTTTAATATAGCCAAATTCAAGGCCATACATCTTTGAACTAAGAACACAGGTCATACTTATAGGATTTGGAACTGTATCCTTGCAAGTGATTACTTTAAAAAGGACTTAAGAGTCATGGTGGATAGCTATCCAGAATAGAAGCTGCAACTATGGTGCTGTGGCTGAGAAAACATTACACAATCCTTTTTTGTTTAAGGTGGAGAATATCACTTAGGAGAGTATTCCCTCTGCATACAGCATTAGTGAGACTTTTACTGGAATTTTGTGCATCCAGTTCTAGTGTCCAAAGAATGTCAAAAAATTGGGAAAGGATTAAAAAGGGTGCTACAAGAATGATTCAAGGTCTAAAAAAATCTGCTTTATAGTGAGAGACCTACAAAGCTAAATTCTGTGTGGTTTATCAAAAAGGTTAAGAAGGGACTTGATCACAGTCTACAGCTGCCTACATGGGGACAAAACTTTTGACAAAAGAGGGTGCTTAAATCTAGCAGACAGAAGCATAATGGGCTACAATGGCTGGAAGATGAAGTTAGCCAATTTCAGACTAGAAATAAGGCAGATGTAATTGAAACTGAGGATAATTAACCTTTGGAACAATTTAACAAAGGACGTGGTGGATTCTTTGTCACGTGACCTCTTCAGATTATGATTGAGTATCTTTCTAAAAGAGATGCTGTAGCTCAACCAGAAGTTTTGGGCTTGATGCAGGAATCACTTGGCTTGTGCTATACATGAGGAAAGACTAGAGTATCACAATGGGCCTAAAATCTATGAATATTTATTTGGAACTGACTGTTCAAGTTGTGTGATTTGGTTACCAAAGTGACTTGATATTTTTTCTACTCTGATTGAATGACCACCACTTCTATAGATTTTAACACAAATGTGTTCTTGAACAAGAACATGCAGACATGGATCTTCTTAGTCATATATGAATATTCTGTTCATTCAAGAACATTAATATGTGAATAAAAGGATTCATCTTAATAGGAGCTTCTTCCACATGTCTGAACTTCACCTGCCCAACTGCTTGTGAGCAGAAAATTACAGAGGTTTGTCAATATTGTCCAGTCAACATAACTGGATGTATTCCCATGAACATTTGCTGGTTGTTTGCACTACCTTGTCCCATTCTACTAACCCCTTGGCAATTTAGAAAAAACAAACCAAAACCAACACAAAACCACACAACGTCCTCATCTTTTTACCCAAGGAATTAGGATTTATTCTGAGTTACACCATGGGGAAATGGAGCTCTTTCTTTATACTTTGGTTACTCAATGAATGTGTGGCTGCTGTTTTTACAGGGAGAATCATCTGATTGCAATAGCCTGAAACAGCCACAGTTCTTTTGGATTCCTTTGATGTATTGAGTTCCTCCACTCCCTTTCCTCCTTCCTCTCCTCCCCCCCCCCACAATGAGTAATATAGATATCTGGATGAAGGATGGCACAGGCAATTCTAACTGCTCCTTTCTAGCCCAGGAGGAAATTATGAGACTCCAGATTGGTTTGATTATCAAGGGGAATCTAGTTCTGTTGTTTGCAGCCAGATCTTCTGAACCCCACACCATTCATTTACTTCACCTCAGGCTGCCTGAGGGCTTTCAGTTTGGTTAAAGGCTGGAGAGAGAGAGAGTTTAATAAGAAATTAGAGATTAAGTGATGCCAGATTTTCTGGAGTTCAGTTTCATCCAAACCTGAATGATACTGATCTGTCTGAAAAGGAGATATGGTCAAAGTTCCCCAAGCCAATGGCTTATAGGGCTGACAAAGAGTGCTAATTCCTACTTCCTCCCAATTCTCAACAGGGGCATTGCTGCAGGGAGCTAATGAGCTTTGAGGTTCTGTCTTGTCCTGTATAGTGATCCGGAAGAGTCTGTCACACTGTCTGGAGTGGTTCACGACCATGAGTGCCAACTTTAGGGCAGTCTGTAAAAAAAAGCAGGTAAGAGCCCCCAAACTGGTGGTGTGTTCTATAAGTACAGTTCACCAATCCAGTAACAAATGTGAACTCCTGAAGCACTAACAGTCTTATCAGGGAGTCACAGACGGTCCCCTTGGGCATTCCAGTCTATCTTGCCACCCAGGCAAGCTGGACATTGTGTTACTTGGTTGCTATAACCAAAGATCACAAAAGATTCAGGTGGCTCCCAGTGCTGAGAGACCAGCCACTTATCCCACATCAATTTGCACCTCAGATCTCTCACTAAAGACAGTGCTCGTAGCCAGTCTTATAGTAAACTAACTACTGATTTTATTAACTAGGGAAAAGAAAACAAGAGAGCTATTTACAGGTTAAAGCAGGAAAACATATTCGCAAATGAGTTACAATCTATGGTTCCAAAAGGTGACAGAGCTCCAGTAAACTGCCAGAACTCAATGTTTGTTAGGGCTAATGCAGATTGACCCTGGGTATTGCTTCATAGCTTTAGCTCTGTGAAAGTTCAAACAGCCTAAATGATGAGAAATATTCTTGTCATCTCTTTTTCTTTCTTTCTTCCAGAATTCAGATAATGAGATGATCCCTTTTGCACACAGCCTGTTCCTGGGTGTGAAGCGGCAATTAAAGTTTTTGTATCATGTTGTCCCACAACGGCACATTCATTTTTGATAGCCTTCTTAATGAAGAGGAGATGATCCCTTCTGGCTGTCTTTTTTGCAGTCATAAAACAAAAACTTAAATACGACCTTATAGCATGTGATAAAGGTATTATATGTGAGATTACTGCATGCAGCAGTTTACAAGCATTTCATAAAGCCTAAATATTAAATGCATTGTCATAAGTTCAATACCCATCTTAACCATACTAACACACAAAGGAAACTGATTGGTTTCCAGCAATGAATTTGTCAGTGCTCAACTGAGGGCTAAAGCCCTGGCAAGAGCTGGCACAGGGTTTGCCAGCATCCTAGTCTAAACCAAGGCTTTCATTCCTTTTCTTTCCCTCTCATGGTATGAACTTTGGTCTCCATCCCATTTCTACTCCTTCTCCCTTCATCACATGAGGTCTCTCCCACCTCCCTAAGCTACTCCTAAAGAGAGAGGCAGAAGGGATACACCCTCTGTAGTTGAAGAGATTCACACACACCTCTGCCTGCTCTCTCTTTCCTCCCTCAGCTATGTGACTGGTTCACAGCCAGTTCCTCCCCTATCCCAGCCTTAGCTGATGATGCAGACTGTCTCCCCACTGCTGGTTTTTGGCCTGAAAAAAATGATCAGCTGAAGAGACAGGACATATCTGGAAGTCAGGGAGTGCCCTTCCCTTTTATAATATACAACCCTTAGTACCACACCTGGGTTCAGAGAGCTGCTATAAACTGGAGCAAACTTGTATAGATATATTATATGCTGCAGTTCTCCAAAACTCCCTTTATGAAAAGGCAGTGTGATTCCCTTTCTGGTGACTTCTGATAGTTCAAACTATCCAATTGTGTTTTGTTCTCTCAAGTGAGTTGGACAACCAGGATTCTATTCTGTTTAAGTCTGATACAGAATTATGCAAGTCTGGTAATGATATATCTCCATTTTTCCATAAAGTTATTGGAGATCTGTGGATGAAAAAGGATGATGTAAATGCTAGGAATGTTTTATTTCAAAATACACTGGCAGGAAAAGTGTGTGTGTGTATTTACACACCATTCCCCCCTCTTTTTTCCTTCTCGGTTAGACAGCAAAATGTATGATGGATCATGGGATGCTTCCTTATCTCGCCTATACTTCAGTGCCTTCCAAGGCACATTTGCAAATAACCTTGTATATGAAACCCCCTACTCACTGTGAGCAGGGGTATTAGAATCTGACCCTTCATTTTTTGTATAATGTTAAGGTCTGAGCTTAAAAAAGGTTACTAGCCTGTGTATCCTTATTCCTGTGTGGAGTGACACTGAAAACCATGGACAAATAAAGGTAAGTCTAGTAGAAACCATTTGTGAGAGTGAGCCCTTTGTTGGTCTTACCATATTAAGCATAAACAAAAAAAACCCAAGGATTTTTTACCCCAAGGAGAATAATTGCCCAAATGATTTTTATAATTGATTTCTCATCTGTCTGAAGCAGGGATGGGAAAATGGCCAGTATCTGGAATTTGAATCCTTTCAGCAAAACAGCAAACTGGACCTCCACCTTCAACCTAGATTAAATAGCCATTACCATTTTAGTAAATGACCACAAACTTATCCATGAGATACAGTTCCTTTCTAATTGACACTGTGTCTTCTTGAATGAGAAGGTCCCCCTCTTCAGTGAAAAGAAGTCCAAATGCAGACTTCTTGTGACTGATTCACTTGTGACGGCTAAAGAAATTTTCCCTTGGGAATGTAACCCTTACTGTACCACAGTGCTTTTAAAAGGAGATGTGAAAACAGGGTTTTCTGATCACTTGTTATTACTAAATTTCCCATGGCATTTTTGCAACAATAGTGGAGAGTTTGCTAACCCCCAGTATCCTGGCCAAATTCCAACTAGTGTAAGTACCCTTGGACTAACTAAATCCCTTTTGTATTTTTAATTGAATAACATATTCTTCTTCATTTCTTGTCTAAAGCCTGGACCCTTTAAAGAACTCCATGCAGAGGTCTCTCTGTGTGGAGTTCACTGAAAGATCAGGGCCTAAGTCTGTGGCTAAGTGTAATGGCTATTGTTTAAGATTCTAGATGTGGCTGTATTTCAGTGTGCCCTCGTGTGTGTGTTCAGCAATCCATCAGTTAAAGTCCTTTGAGATCTTCCAGAATAAAACCATAGAAATGATGATTATTAAAGTAAAAATACTCATTAAAAAGTGGAGCACTGAGAGGCAGCTTCAGTTGCCATAGCTCACCTGAAGTCAATCGAGCTATGACAATTTACTCCATCTGAGAATCTGGGTGAGGGTGTTCCTTGGTTGATGCAAGCGATTGGAGGAGACGACCAGAGTCCCTTTCTAACTCTGTGATTCACCCAAGAAACTGTGAGCCTGAGCCTGTTCACGCTGACATCAATGTGAAAATTTCTACTGACTTCAGTGGAAGTGGGATTAGGCCCTATGACGAACTACCGAGTCTTTGATCCTTCAAGGAAAGTGGTACCTAGTGGTTAGAGCAAGGGACACCTGTCAAGAAACCTGGGTTCTGTTCCTGACTTTGCCATTGAATTACTTCATGACCTTGAGCAAGTCCTTTCATTCTTTTGTGACTCAGTTTTGCAGTATGTAACGGGTGATAATGTTACTAAGTCTTTTTTGTGAGGATAAATTGACAAATATTTTTAAGGCACTTTATATTTTCAAAAGACAGAGCACAATACTATTAATATTAATGTCTCTTGTTACTGATCTGGACCACATTGGAACTAGTGATCTGAGGTAGTCAGTGATCAGTCAGTGCTTAAGGTATTTTCAAGAGACCTGGTTTATTCTGTGTTGCATCCTAAATGGCTATGCATTCCAACAGCTTTACAGTGCCCTGTCCAGACTCTCTGTAGGACAGCTCAGCCATTAAAATCACAGTCCCCAATACCAGTGTAAACAAGGAGTGTCTCTCTATTCCATTACCAGATCCATGAGCCATCTGTTTTTCTATTCCAAATCCTAAAGGTGGACATAAATTGTTTGGCACCACTGCTGCCACTGAGAAAAAGATTGGAGAGAAGGGAGCTGGCAGTGGGAAGTGCTCTTGTTCAAATTGCTGAACCACTCAGTACAACAATATATTCTTTAAAACCTGTTTCGCCAGAAAATCATTCTGCAACTCCAGCATTATTTAAATTAACAAATGCGTTTTATCAGGCCATTAATTGAGGCTTTTAAAAAAATTATACAGCTGCTGTAGATTTGTGTAAAGCATTCGATATGCCGCTCATTCTACATTGATTTTAAAATTCAAAAGCAGTGATTTGAGTTTAACATCACCTTGTTGCTTTAAGGCTCCTTTAAGAGAATGGACTTAGTTTGTTTTAACTGATACATGTTCAGTGTGAGAATTTAAGAATTGAAGAAAGCACAGAGAAAGCAACAAAATTATTTTAAAAAGTTCAGGGAAAATGTGTACTATGGTATAGGGGAAGGTTAAGAGAAGTGGGTCATAGTCAGTCTAGAGAAAAGAAGCTTGAGGGGAAACATAAGGGGAAGATTTTCAAAGGCATGAATGGCATTTAGGTGCCTGTCTGTCATATGTGTCTTTGAAAATCTTCCCCAAGGTCCATAAGGGCTTCATCCTGCTTCTGTTGAAGTCAAACTGCTAAAACTGCCACTGACTTTAATGGAGCAAGATCAAGCCCTAAATGTACAAAGGAATTTTATAAAGATGACAGGGAGCAATTATTCCAGCAAACACAGGATGACAATTAATGGGATTAAGCTGCAGGGGAGAAAAAGTCGAGACAAACATTAACTTCTCAGAGGGTCAGGCAATTGAACAAGCTGCCAAAGAAATTACTGAATTGCCATCCCTGGAAGCATTCAAGTATACACTAGACACCTGTCTATGAGACACAGAGCAATGGAATCAATCACGTTATAATGCAAAGATTTCTGCCATCAGTCTTCTCTTCCTGCTAAGATATTTCTTCTGAAAGACCAGGATGGCCTTTTTAGATATATGATTTACCTTTGTTTTACCATCCATCATACACATAAGAATGGCCATACTAGGTCAGATCAATGATCTATCTAGACCAGTATACTGTCTTCTGATAGTGGCCAATGCTAGGTGCTTCAGAGGGAATGAACATAACAGATAATCATCAAGTGATCCATCCTGTTGCTGACTCCCAGCTTCTGGAAAACAACAATACCTGCCCATCCTGGCTCACAGCCATTGATGGACCTATCCTTCATTAATTTATCTAGTTATTTTTTGACTCCTGTTATAATCTTGGCCTTCACAACATCCTCTGGCAAGTAGTCCCACAGGTCGACAGTGCATTGTATGAAGAAATACTTTCTGTTGTTCATTTTAAACCTGTTGTCTATTAATTTCGTTTGGTGACCCCAAGTTTTTGTGTTATGAGAAGGAGTAAATAACACTTCCTTTTTTACTTTCTCCACACCAGTCATGATTTTATAGACCTCTTTCATATCCCCCATTAGTCATCTCTTCTCCAAGCTGAAAAATCCCAGTCTTTTTAATCTCTCCTCATATTGAAGCTCTTCCATACCCCTAATAATTTTTGTTGCCCTTTTCTGTACATTTCCAATTCCAATATATCTTTTTTTGAGAGGGTATAACCAGATCTGAACACAGTATTCAAGATGTGGGCATACCATGGATTTATAAAGAGGCAATATGATATGTTCTGTCTTATTATCTATTCCTTTCCTTAGGAGGTGACCCGTCCGTGCCCAGGGTAGCCCACTGATAATGCCAGGGTCAGGGCAGGCTGTAAAAGGAGAGCAGATTCTCCCAGCGCTGATGGGTGACACTCAAGTCAGACTTCCCAACTAGCCACAAACAGTGCTTCTGATTCCCCCACACTGGTTATCAAGAAGCCACTATGCAAATACACATATCTCCCTTTACCACATTTCAGTCTCTGGCTCCCAAACTGACACTAGGTCCAGTAAAGAGACCAGTTATTTAAACTCTATGCTCTTTACTAAAAGATTCCCTCTGATCCCAAAGGATCAGCCACAGTACCAGTTCACTATAAGTTTGGATCTTACCCAAAATACCACGCTGCCAGCCAATCCTTTAGTAACTAAAACTAAAGGTTTATTATAAAAAGAAAAACAATCAGAGAAGTGTTAAAGGCTTAAAGCAATCAGATACGTACAAATGATTTAAAAATCCATATACATCAGGTTTCTAGAACAATTGTGGAGTTGCAGGCTTGTATAGTCCCTCTGGTGTACATCCAGTACCTGGATGGGTCTAAGTCCTTCAGTTCAGTTGCAAAGTGTGTTGATCCAGAGGTGTGTCCACAGCTGGACAGGAACAAAGACAAAATGGTTTCTGTGGTTTGATCTTATATACCCTCTGTCACTGGCCATGTGGCTTGTGGAACTTTACAGGAACTCCAATGGAGTCCAGAGTCACATGGGCCAATCCTGGTAACTGTTCAGGTATGCCTTTAGTTTCTTCCTGGGCCTCTGGCTTCTGTAAAGGTCTTGATGGGCCATTAAGTGGGCTATTGTCCTGCGGCCTCTCTGTCTGGGATGTGTCTTCTACAGCACAGTTTGAAATATAGGTATATCAAAGATCTCCATAACTTTCCTCACACATATTACACATGAACACAAATATTATCTTCTTATTCAGCATATCATAACCTTTCTAACAGTACCTGACTTGGCATGTCTTACATGAATCATTATGATTTTGACATATTAATGTCAAATAACACAAATGCCCTCCCTTCCCAATCCAGTCCGCATGACATAGGGTTTCTAAAATTCTGTTGGCTTTTTTGACTGCTGCTGCACATTGAGTGGATGTTTTCAGGGAACTATCCATAATGACACCAAGGTCTCTTTCTTGAGTGGTAACAGCTAATTTAGACCCCATCATTTTATATGTATAGTTGGGATTATGTTTTCCAATGTTCATTACTTTCCATTTATAAACATTGAATTTTATCTCCAATTTTTTTGCCCATTCACACAGTTTTGTAAGATCACTTTGTAACTCCTCGCAGTCTGCTTTGGACTTAACTATCTTGTATAGTTTTGTATCATCTGCAAATTTTGCTACCTCACTTGTTGGGTTTTTTTTTGCCACCCTCTTTCCAGATCATTTATGAATATGTTGAACAGTACTTGTCGCAGTACAAACCCCTAGAAACACCACTATTTATCTGTCTCCATACTCTACACTCAATTGCATGCAAATACCATTTCAATGTATTAGGGCCTTTAAAATATGCAGTAAGTGACAAACACACTATAACAGACTGTGGTCAACCTGGAGTATCAGCCTCAGAGGGAGGCCACACCACTTTGCTTCCCAGCCCTTCAGGGGTCTAGGACCCAGGCCCTCTGGTAGGGCAGGACGACAACCAGTCTGGAGCCTAAGCCCTAAGGCAAGGTGAGGCGAATAAATAGTCAGTAGCTGAGGCCCTCAGGCAGGGCGTGGCAGGCAGAGCAAGCAATCTATAGCCCAGGGAGGCTTTGCTGGGCAGGGTGAGGTTGCCACACCAGAGGTCGGGTGGTAGCGGGGGAGGGTGATGCAGGCCCACCCAACTCCATAGCTTCCCAGCCCATGGCCCTACCAGTGGCAGTGTATTCTGTCATTGGGTCAGCAGGGCTCTGGCCAAAACTCACTGACTATTGCCTGGGCTTGAACACAGCTGGCCCGAGATCTGCTATCCTTGGGCTACTTCTTCCATCCCTGTGCCCAGGTACCTGTAGCCCCAGTCATGGTCCACCTCCTGGGGATAAATTGAAAGGGGCATTCCCAGCAGCAACTCCAAGTCATTGGTGGCAGGGGGAGGGGATAAGGATGGCTGCAGAGCAGCAAAGTTCAAACTGATGGTCAGAGCGGTCAGGGTGGGCATTGTGAGACATTTCTGGAGGCCATTTACCATGACATAACCAAGCGTGGTGCCTACGCTGACGCTTTATCACTAAGCGTTTGGCACAAAAAAGGTCTACACCTCTCATCGAGGTGGTTTTGTTTTGCTGCAAAATCAAAGGAGTTGGATAGGTGGAGGGGAACTGCATTGTGTACACCACCACTGTTTTGGCGTAAAAAGATGACTTTGGTTGACAAAAGTCTCTTGTGTAAACCAGGCTTTAGATATGGGTAGAATGAAAGTAATGCACATCTGGTCAGTACATGGCTACCTCCAAGTTGTTTATGGAGTCTGTAACAACCTGGCCCAATATCCCCCTGTACAGCCACCATCCCGTTGTGAGTGGACCCAGTCACTGGGTCCTATTTATTTACAAGCCAAGTGAGTCTGGGGAAAGTCTAGTCACTTTTTCTAGCTCTGGGTCTATAGGACATGCTCTCAGGCTCTTGTGTGATGTCTTTTCTTGGGACGTGGGACATACCAACCCTAAACTCTGAAACAAGTCTCTGAGACTTCCTGAAACCCCCTGTCACTTTTGCTTTCCCAGAGCTTCCTCTAGGCTGTAATCAGTCTAGACTTCTAGTTTAACCCCTTCTGGACAATGTGGCAAGAAATCAAGGAACACAATTTTAGAAAAGGAATTTCTTATCCATAGTTACTTTACTCTGAAAGCACTTGAGAGTTACAGATCTTGCACATAATAAAAGTCCTAAAATGCATCCTCCCCTAGGGTCAGATTACCTCTTCTGTTAATCCAAGCTTCATCAGCGCTTCTGGTTGGGCAGAACCTGACCAGCTTTCTTTTCTCCTGTGCATCCTGTCTCTACATGGTAATGGCTGCCCCACACTTCAGAGAGCAGCCTTTTTCTTCCCCCCCCCCACTTAAGTTGAATCTTTCTGCCATGTGCTTCCCTGGGACACTCCAGCCCCCTCCCCAGTCATGTTTTTTCCCTCAACTTGTGCATCCCAGTATAGAAAGTGCATTGTTCCATGGGGATAGGGAAGTAGTTGAGAGACTGTCAGAGTCAGTGGCCCCAAATTGCCACCTTGATGGTTTTTTTCAATGATAATCCTTAAAAAAGTGTGTTGAGCACCTTTCCTGGGCTGGTCACAGTGTGCAGTGCACTATAATAGCCTTGGGTAAGTTTAGACATGTGTTCAGCAAATGACACAAAATGGAGTTCCTAATACAAAATGGTGTCACATCTTCATTCCTTGACACACTTGTGGAATTTGCTTTGGAAATCCATTCGACTGTTTCAGCCTCAGATCTTGCTTCACGCCACTATCCACCTTCATAGAATTGAGTCATGTGTGGGTGCACATAGGGAACAGGTGGCAGCCTGGTTCCTCATTGAGCTGTGCTTCTGGGAAGAAGGGGGAGGTCCCTGAAAATAGTGAAAAGTGGACGGACCTTTGTGTGGATACTCTGATCTAGACCTAGATATCCCTATGGGCCTCCAGGCATCGTTGTGATAGTTGAGCCACAATCTCTACTGTCTCCCAAGCCTGCAACCCTTTCTTCCACTCAAGAAAATAAGATCTTCAATTCCATGCACATTTAAATTCCCCTTTCTGCTGTCTTTTTCCATAGGAGGATATAATGCCACTCTTAATTTTTGTGGGCCAGTTTCTGGATGAAATATTTCATATTTGGATGAAATAGTAACTTACTAGAAAACCAGAGTACCCCATTCCAACCAATGGGACCGCTTGTTGGGTAAAGCTCTTTCCATCATCAGGAAAGGTATCAGAATCTGTCCCTAAGTTAACACACAGATGATGATGGGACATTTTAAAGAGATTAAAAGTGTTTTTTGTTTTACGTGTAAGGAAAGCTATAGTGATCATAATGATTTATGCTAATGATTCTCCATTAAGACCTGGGAAATTGGATGCAATTTCTAATTCTATTTTCCATTTCGTTTTACAATGTCACTCTAGAAAGAGCTTGATAGATGCATTCAATTATAATATTTTATGCAAAAGCTATTTCTAGAAATGACCAGAATAAAAGCTGAGGATCAGAACAATCCTAAACACACTTTCACTTTCCTTGAAATCTTAATTAGGATGGAAATCTGAACTTTGTAATTTAATTTTATATTTAATACTGAACCAGATCAAAGCACCCTGTAATGTAGATGAGGAGATCTGGATCTAGATTTCCATACTGTGCATTTCTAATATTTCTTTCTTAATGGGTCCTTAGTTAAATTTCCAGACTATCGAAAGTTTAGGTTTTTTGTTTTCATTTTTACTGACATGCTCTTTTAAGGTTCTTTCCAAAATGATTAGTGACATATCTAATCAACCTAAATTCTAGCTTAATGATGTCTTATACTGGGAAATAATCATAAAATGTTCTATTGTCATTACTGACCTCTTGATACTTTCCCATCTATAGTGCTAATCTTTTCACTTGTCATGCATAAAGAGTGCAATTAATTTCTGTGCAGAATAAATGCACTATGGCTATGCAGAACTAAGTCCTATTTAACCATCCAAAATAGGGTTTATATGATGCATAGACTTTGTACTGGCCCCTTTTACAGGGCTGAATTTCACTATAATTGAATGTAGCTCCTGATCTCGTGGGGCTTGCACAGACAAACTCATACTTATTACAGTGGTAGCTTATCCTCCAAGGACTGCAGGATCAAGTTTGTAGTAATACTTGCTGGGTGGGGTAAATTTCATCATGTGCAAATTTTGAATAACACATGCAAGAACTTCCATGGAACTTGACTAGTAACTTCCTTGGAGCTGAGATCTGGGAACAACAGTTTGTGGGTTAAGTCCTCCTCGTGGCACCAGGTTTGTTGAGCTTGTTGCAAGGAACTTCTTCAGTGACCTGCATTGGTTTATTTCCCTTGCAGATTGCACAGTGGCAGTAGATCAGCTCTGTGGCTGCTAGTCCACATTCAAACTTCAATATTTCCCACTGTTCCTGTGCCTCTTTCACAGGGGGCATACAGTGGTTGATCCAAAAGCCTTGCTCCATATATCCCCCATGTCTACCTCAAGTCTCAATGTGTAGTGATATGCTGACTTGCACACCATAGCTTCTCACATACCCCCTTAACCCTTCTGCCCATCCCCCCGCATCAAAGCAGCAGAACTACAATGGTTTTGCTGTATTTGGGGTTCTATACAGCAATGAAGAAGGAAGTAGGATTTGCTCCTGGGTGAGAATATAGTCTAGCTCAGGAAAGTCAAGGAAAATATGCCTTACAGGTAAAGGTCAATTGCTCAAAGGAAATATTTCTGCAATGCACTTAGCTAGGGGCGTATTGTGTTTTATATATTGCTTTTCACATTCAAGGTGCCCCGGAGTGTTTTCCAATAATGAGTTAGAAGTTAGTGCAGTAACCATGTAGGCAAATGTGGCAGCAATTATGCACCTAGCAATAGCTCACACACAGCCTTGGACACTGGAGTCTGTTTTTAATACATGAAGAAATTCAGTTCAGGGCACCAGGGTGCTCTATTCTAAAATTGCAATGGATTGTTTAAAATCCACCTGGAGAGCCAGTGACATGTATAAGAACCTCGGCTTAATGTCTCATCCAAAGCATGGCACCTTCTTATAAAGAAGCACAATTTTCAACATCCCTTTATTACTGAACTGAAATGTCAACACTTGGTCTGAACCCACCGGCAACCCAGATGGAAGTGTGCTACCAACTGACTGAAACTGTCAATAAGTTAATTATTTAGCTTTTACAAATTCCTTGATTTCATTTTTCCTTGAACAAAGCAATAGATATTGTGTGTCTATGTGTGTATAAAATATATTACACACCCAGAAAACTAGGTTAAAAGAACATTACCAAAGTTGCAAAGTCAAGTATTCAACAGTAAATACCAGAATTAAGGTTGTTTGTGCAACCTTAACTCTGCTTCCATGTGTGCATGTATTATGATACAGTTTCAGCTGCATGTTCACAAACTGTTATTTTTTCCACAACACTTGGCTCTTTCCCCCTCTGCATTTGAATCAAACAATTCCTTCTCCATGCTGCTCAGACCCAGAAGAGAGGTTACTGAGAGACAGCCTCCCTGCTTGCAGTTCAGATACCTGGACCTGGACCTGGTACCTGACCTGTAGCAGCCCAGAACTGTAATTTCAGGGAAAGTCCTGCTTGACCCCAACTGGAGCATGTGTAGTGTGGACAGAATCTTTGGGGGAATTAAGCTATTAAATTGTATCAGGTCTCTATTGAACATGTGCAAGCTGAGATTTTTGAAAGGCTAATAACTTGGCCAAATTTGGTCGGATTTTCACAGTGACATCAAAAGCATACGCCAGACACAAATGTCACCTACAAGAAGGAGGTTGCTAGAGGCTTTCAAATAAAAGATTGTCAGAATTTTTAAACATGGACAAAGCTATTTATTTTTTCCCTAGCCTCATTACCAGAAAAATTTTGGCAGAAATTTTAAGTATATTTTGTGTGAGGCAGACACACAATATGGAAAATATCAACCTAAATAATTAGTTTAAAAATTTTTATAAGCAACTGAAAACAGGGTCTTATAATGGTAATTGTTTGGCAATCTTAATAATAGGTGGTGCTACCATTTCTGCTTATAATATACTATTATAAATGATGAAATTTTTCACACAAAATTTTTGCTTCATGAAAAGCCTTTATTTTTAAGAACCAAAGTATTCATAATAAATAGTTGACATTATTGAAATTTTTTCCATTTTTTTCTGAATTTTTCTCAATACTTTTAATCAAAATGTTATCAAAATAGTTTTTCAGTATCATTTTTGAAGTTTTCACTTATTTTAAGTAATAAAACTTTAATTTTTGGTAAACTATAGATTTGGGTTTTTTAAAATAGCAAAACAAGAAAATAAGTCTTTTTGAATCCTGCAAAGTGGTAACAATTTCAACATCATTTCATGAATTTTTATTTCCTAGTTTTTTTTAAACCACCCCTTTCTTTCTCTCACACCCACCCACCCACTCACAGAGGAACAATAATAATAGAGTGAGATCTTAAAAAAAATCTTTTATAAACTTAGTTGTAGTCATAGTTACATATAAATAATCCTGTCAGATAACTATAATACAGGATGAAATTTCACACACAGCCTCAACCATTACTCTTGAACAGTTCAGAGAGTTCATTAGTTATTGACTCATTATCATTATCTATAGTTGCTATTTGTGGCAGCCATTTTTTTTATTGCAGTTTGTTGTGCAATATCTCTCACCCTGTTTAACAAAATAGAAACATTCATCTTTAATCTGAGAAACTCTACATAGGGACAGCATTTATGAACAGTCAGTGTGTTTTTATGACTCTTTTATTAGCTGTTAGCCCTCAGATTCCTGCTTCCTGCATATTCTTTCTTTAAAATATATTTTTGTGTGAATTGGGTGCTTATGAAAGGTGCTGGGACATCAGACAGGAGTCCTCTAGCCACAGAACAAGTACAAGATAGGGAGTAGCAGCAGTGTACGGTCATCTAACATTGCCTTGCCCATGTAACTCTTCAAGATGCATAGGTCCCACCTCCAGTGAGTAGTTAACTCTTCACGACCCATTCATTCCTTGGCCTCCCTACTCTGAGTGTGAACAAGTGTGACAATTTGTGACATGCATAACTATGCACTGTAAGGTCTGTATAGAACTTGAGTCTGGAACGCTTACACTGAGGCCATGCCTACACTATGGGGAATATAGTGACATAGCTATGGTGCCATCCCTAAGCCAGCATAACCCTGAAGTGTAGATTCAGACTACAGCGATGGAAGTGGCTTTTCCATTGCTGAGGGAACTCCATCTGCCCGAGCAATGGCAGCTAGGTAAACAGAAACATTCTTCCACTGACTTAGCTGCCTCTACACTGGGGCTAAAGGGTTAGGTCAGCACAACTATGGCACTCAGGAATATAGATTTTTCTACCTAAAACCTAAGTTTTAAGTGTAGACCAGGCCTGAGTAGTACTTATATGAGTAGTCCCACTGAAGTCATTGGAACTACTCCCAAGAGTGAATGCTAATGTTGCAGAATCTTATACATAATTAGTCCAATATTGAATAGTAACCCTGAGTCAACAACATGTAATAATGCTCATGCCCTCTAATGTAGCAGGTCTAAGGTAACAGTATGTTACATACTGGAAATAGCATTGATTTGATTGCTACTTTGAGATAAGTATAACATAAAATACATACACACGTCTATTGAAAATGATAGAACCTGTTTACCGATTCTCACTGAACTAAAGGAGTTTCATAATTCAGTTACCTCTCTGATTACATACAGTAGTAGAGGAGGCATGAGAAGTGGGAATAAGGGAAGAATTTTTCTGACTTCTCCCAGTAAAAAAAAAAAAATCCGTTTATAAATAGTAACATGAACTGTAAATTCCCAGTATAGTGGCAAATTTCACTGGGGCTACAGCAAAGCCTATTATTTTTTTGTGCCCACACCATCTGTCTAGCAGAGTGTGCGTGTTGTGGAATGCAATTTTGTTGTTGGTTTCCTAAATTGTTCATAATAAGGGTTCTTAAATGCTCGATTATATACTGAGATTCTGATTTATGAAACGTGTGGCTGATGGTCAGGAGATTTATGATTCATGTCAATTATTTATGTATCTAGTGGTGACTGATTTATTAATCAAGAGAATGATACCCAGTCAGGGAACTGCTTTGTGAATAAGACTGATTTATAAGTGTAGGAAACGCTGGATAGTTCATGTACCTGATTTATAAGTTGTGTTACTGACTTATAAGTCATGCAGCTGGTTTGAAAGTCACTACTTTATACTTTGAATATAAATACCTGTTTTATTAATAAAAATGGACTGATTTATATGACTGATTTGTAATTCCCAGCTTTAAATTTTTAGCTGAAAGTCATGATCTAAAACTCTTCAGTTCTAAAACACGTTATCTCCCAGATTCTGTAATCATAGTTTAGTTTATGGATATTTATTTTACATTCTTCTCGCTGTTCTACATTCATGTTCTGACCAAGATGAATTCTTTTCTCTTTTGTCCTTTAAGGGCACTCTCTTGCCAAATGCTGTATTAGGTTGTTTTTCTGTCACTTCACACCTTCTCTTCTAGTGATGTTTTATGCACAGCCATCACAAACTCCAATAATTTTTTAACTTCTGCTGTTGTCTTGATGCCATTTCAGAAGCAGCTAGAGCTTTTTGCTAGTAGCCGCATATAAATTGCCACTGAAAACAAACTAATGAATGGATACAAATCATAACCAAGGTTGATAACACTCCATAAATCTGTTAACTGACGTTTGGGAATTTGGATTAGAAGCCAAGAATTTATGGATGTTAAACTATCAGTTATGTAGTTGAGTCAAGCAGATTCCTACCTGTATGAATGAAGGCACAGACCTGATTCAGTGCCATTGAAACCAATGTGAATCTTCCCATTGACTTAAATGAGCATTAGATCAGGCCCCCAAAATACGTCAGTATTTGTCTATCTGCTTGGTTTCTTCCTCCCCCACCCCTCCCCCTCCACACAACAGATCTTCACTGGATAAAAGGTGGAACATTAACTTAATTTTTCTTACATGCGGCATCATCGATGCACATTTTTTTCCCCCTGAAAACTAAATTTCTGGACAAAGAGAGAAAAATTCTCAGGCCATCTCATAGCACTTAGTAGAACTTGTCACATTATTAATTGCAAACAACTGATCTGGCAAATTTAATCCTTTTTTCTCTTTGCAGATCACAAATTTTACAAATATTGGTAATTTGAAATTGTTCATCAAAGAGCTGACATGAACAAATGTTTGCCTAGGGATTGTTTGTGAGCTGTTTGTAGTGAACATTCAAACTATTATTTGATATTTGTAATTCACTTGTTACTGGCTACTTTCTTATGTTCTTGATTGATGGTGTCATCTTTATAAACTACACTCTCTCAAAGCAAAATATTGATTTAATTGAATTTTGGTTATGTGCAGAAAATTCAGCTTCTGCAAACATTCATATTAGCAACTCTTAATGCTCATTAATTCTGAAAAGTGAACAATAATGGTGCAGACATGACTTGAATCTGAATGTGACTGAGAATTGGTATATTTTATTATTCTTAATATTATAGTAGCAGGTGGAGGCCCCCAGCTGATGTTTGTCCCCTCTGTGCTAGGGAACTGCTGAGTGAGAGACCATCCAGAACTTATGGACGTTGAACTATCAGTTATGTGGTGGAGTCAAGTGGATTCCTACCTGTATAAATGAATGGACAGACTTGATTCAGTGCCATTGAAACCAGTGTGAGTCTTCCCATTGACTTAAAGTTGCATTGGATCAGACCCCCAAAATACATCAAGCCCCTGATCTGAAGACCTTACAATCTAAACAAGACAGATAATGGTGGGATGGGAAATGGAGAGGTGAAATGACTTATCCAAGGTCATACAGCAGATCAGTGGCAGAGGCAGGAATAGGACCCAAGTTTCCTGACTCCCACTCCAGTGCCATATCCACTAGATATGTTGCTTCCTCAATGTTTATAAAAACTTTTCCATTATCCTTTCTGCTGTAGCACTTGGTCACTTCACTTCACTTTTAACAGCATGAGTGACACTGTACTACAACACATAAGCCATACAGTAGGTCTGAAACCCAGACCTGATGCCACGTTATTAAGATTCAACATCAACCTATAAGCCAAAGTTCCTCCTGAAGGGCTGACCTAAAGCTCACTGAAGTCAATGGAAAGGCTCCTGCTGATTTTGAAGCATTTTGGATTATATTTACTTATTACAATATTAACGACCATTTAGATTTTTAAAATATTGAGGGCTGTTCTTTAAAGGAACGTGTCTTTTTTATTTAAAAATATTTTTTAAAGAGTTTAGAGATTTTTTTTCCTTGGTTTACCCTCTTAGGTGCTCTAAATCTTTTCCTCTTTCCTACTGAACAAATTGTTATATAAACTGTTGGATTCCCATCGTGCCTGCCTTTCAACCAGCTCAGTTAATATGAACTAATAGAGATTTGAGTGACAGGGTGCTGAGTTAACTCCTGAGTCAACACACCCTGTTACAGCTCACCTCCCTGACTGGACTACATCTTCCATGATGCACTGTAGACTCCCCTCTAGTTGAACCACTCTGGTGACCTCGGGGTGTCTCATGACTAAGATACATCATATGAGATGTAGGCTGTTCAGGGATTCTGGCAACAGAGAAAAATGGTTATGTGCCACTGAACTGCAGCTCCCAGGAGTCACCACAGCACCATAGGCAGACACGATTCAGTGTTCAACTTAGTCACAACAAAACATCTCAATTTGGTTTGACAAACAGAAAGAAAACATTTTGATTTGGGAATATCAACATGTTTCATTTGAACATTTCCAAATGAAAAATTTCCAAACTTCCAGTCCTGTTTTTAAAATTTTGATATTTCAACTTTTCATCCTGATTTGGAAGAAAAACAAAGATCAAAATATTGGAATTTCCCACAAGATAGAAATTCCATTTTTCTATCAGCTTTACCTTACTCCTTTATTGGAGCTCTGTGTAAGCGTAAAGATCTGGTTACATGGATCCATCAGAGCCTATGAGGTAAGTCCTAAAGGCCTTCCTCAGGCCTGGCCTTCACTGAAAAGTAATATATATAGGCATAGCTATGTTAGCCAGAAAAACATACACCCCGGCCTGACATAGTTATCCTGACATAACACCCTGTATAGATGCAGCTATGTCAACAGTAGAGAGCTTCCGTCAACATATCTAATTTTGTTTGGGCAGGTGATTTTCCTATGCTGACAGAAAAACCTCTTCTGTTGGTGCAGGCAGTGTCTTCACAAGAAGGCTATGCTGGCATAGCTATGCTGGTATAGTCTCCATAATGTACATGTACTCTCAATCAGTATCCCACTGAGATCCCTCACTCCCAGAATTTAAATTCAAGGCACAATAGACCAGATTCTAATGGGTGTCAATGGATGTAGTAACTGGAGCTACATCAGCTTACACCATCTGAGGATCTGGCTCAGTTTGTCAAATTCTGAGTTTTGTTTACTTTCCAGTGCCCCTTTAGATAATTGATAATGCTGTTTTCATGAATTCATATGATTATTCTGTTAATTTGTAAAGGGCTTTTTTATTTTAATCATCATTAAATATGTCTAAAAGTACTTCTAGTAATGCAGATGGCTGTCTTATACCCTTTATCAGTTTCTGAGAGGTTAAGGATAGTTCCATTTCTCCATCGTTAGCCTATGTACTCATCCATGATTTTCATGATGTTCTTCAAGTCTGTGATTCTTGCATTCCACACAATTACGTTCTCTCATGTGGGCCAATTTTATAATGAAATTAACTAGAAACATGACTGGACATGAGTTGCTCAACTGTTTTATTTTTTTCTAAACACTCACTAGAGATCTTTGAGAAACAGCTGCACTTGGCAAGCCATGTATTCATATATTAACATTAGATGTGCTATTTACAGAAGTGACTAAGGAATGAATGTAAAACTGTGTTTGTATGGTATGTCATCAAGGAATAGTCTAATTGTATAGTGACTTCCCTCCTTCACAGGTAAATCAGAAACATTAGGGGTTTTACCTCTTAATTATGACTGCTGTATGAAGATTTAGACAGGCTACTCTTGTTAAATTCTACAGTTAGAGTAAATCACCAAATCACATTTTGAAAATGGTGGGGTTGATATAGCTGCTTTGGTGCTGATAAACATACCTGTTTCTGTACATGGGACAAAACTACTGGAGTAGCACAAACCAACAGAATGGAATATGACCCTGCATGCATAGCCTCTTTCATTTGGCTCTTCTATTTCCAGTCTCAGCTTGAACCAGCAAGTGCAAAGGTGCATAAAAAGTGAACTATAACTGCCGGGGAAGAAATGATTAACCAAATATATTTGAATCTCAAAGGTTTTAGTTTCCATTTGAGGGCTAGTCCAAAGGTTGAGGTCTGTTAGTGAGATGCATTTGAATTCTTTGGGTGAATTTGTTTTATTCAAACAGTTTCACCCATTCCTTCTTTAAGCATTTCTCTTTATTTTAATACCACACTGAGAGAGAGCAGACAGCAAGGCACACAGCATTCATAAAACATATCACAGTTATTGAGTTTCAGGCACCAAACTCTACAGTAGCTTCTAGGAAGTGCACACTACTGAGCGTATGTAATGACTGACTGAGCTAAACTGCTATGGTTATTGGAGTACAATATTACTTGCAATGCTGCGTATTATTCCAAATTGCTTTCTAGCAAAGCTGAGCCTGAAATAATGTTGAAATATTGAATACCCATAGCCGGTGCATGTTGAGTGCCATGGGAAGTACATTTATGAATATCTAGTGCAGGATTAATGTTAAAGCCTTCTCGAGAAATTCAGAGACTACAGCACCTAAATTGTTATTTTAGCTGACGATGAAAATAAATCTTAAAACAATAATAACTGATGAAGGAATTCCACATGCAATCATTTATCACTTTGCCATGAACAATGCCCAATTATTTCTGTTGGAGAATATTCTAATTAGTGGGATGCAGATGAATTCTTTGGGTGACTCTGAGAGTTTTTCCTTTGATTTGTTGGGCTTGCTCACAAATGTCTCTTAATAACTTGCTCATTGCAAAGTATCAGGATGCCAGCAGCATAGGCATGAGTAGGGGTAAAGAAGTGATGGCACAAATTAATATCACATTTCCTTTTTGTGGTTATGACCCATCCTTGTGGAGATAATATCGCAATCCAGTGGCTTGTTCCTGCTTCCACTGAAGCCAATGAGAGTTTTAGCATTGACTTTGTTAGGAGCAGGATGAGCCCTTTAAGTAGTGCCAGCCAGCATCAAATCTTGTTATAACTGAAGTTGTCTCAGCAATTCAATTTTAATAGGAAATCCTCTAGTTTCTTTGGTGCATAATTTGGCCTTAAAACTTGACAGCAAGGTGAATGTTAATACAAAACTCACCATGCCCCATTTTTTAATGTATGGTTTCCCACAAACATTTGTCCAGAACATTTGAAAATTATAGTGTGGTCTGTTGTGGGGGCTGTGTGCTGAGCCAAGCCGTCAGATAGGCTAGGCCAAGAGCTTATGAACAAGGCTATAGCCTGGCATCCTTTGGTCCCTAACCCCTGTAGGTGGGCTAACTCATGCGGTAGAGGGGTTTAAAAAGACAGCTTCTAGGTGACTGGATTAGCTAGCAACCAGGGTCGAGTTTAGAGAGGGAGTCTGAAAGGCAGATACACCTAACAAACATACTCTAAAATTCTCCAAAAGGCCTAGGAAAACAAACAAACCAACCAACCAACCCTGCAAGAGTAATAATTACAGGCAGAAGTCCAGCAGCAGAGCAGGGGCTATCCAGTTTATTACACTGAATGCGGCATGTACAATTTCTTGCCTTGTGGCATATGTGTGCAAGCAGCTCATGGCTCTCAGAGACACAATATGAACTCTTAAGGCCAAAGTGACTGAACTGGAGGAACTAAGGGAGACAGAGAAGCACATAGGGGATATTGTCAGGGACACAACAGAGTGATACCACCCTGAATCGGGCAGCCTTTGTACTGATAAGAAGAATGAAAGTCTCGAGAAAGGCAAACATCAAACTGAAGCAAAAAGAAACAATCCCATAGTAGGAACCCTCCTTCTAGATGATGTCATGGTATCCTCTAGCACTGAGGTTACCCCTACTGAGAAGGGAACCCCAGTTAGTAGGAAGAGCAAGTTAATAGTAATGAGGGATTTAATTTCTGGGAATATAGATAGTTGGGTTTGTGATGACCAGGAAAATCACATGATAAATTGCCTGTCAGGTGTAAGGTTGCAGATGTCTCAAAACATTGTATATGCAATGATGGGGAGGAGCCAGTCATCATGGTACGTGTAGGTACGAATGATATAGGGAAAGTTAGGAGTGAAGTCCTGGAGTTCAAATTTAGGCTGCAAGGTAAGAGATTAAAATCCAGGACCTCCATGGTAGTATTCTCTGAAATGCTTCCAGTTCCACACTCAGGGCAAGAAAGACAAGCAGAACTGCAGGGTGTCAATGTGTGGATGAGACGATGGTGTAGGAGGAGGGTTTTAGGTTTATTTCCTTTTGGGAAAGAAGGAGCTTGAACAGGAAGGATGGGCTCCACCTAAATCAAAATGAAACCAGACTGCTAGAACGTAAAATTAAAAAGATTGAAGAGGACTTTTTAAGATAGGGGCTGACGGAAAGCTGACAGGTGCAGAGGAGCACAAGGTTCAGGTGGAGACATGCCTTAGGGATGAATTTATTAAAAGGGGAACTCTATATCCTAGTAAAGAGGATAGGAGAAAAATTGGTAAAGTACATTCAGGAGTAGGTGAGGAAGAGTCAAACACAAACAGAGTTCCATTTAAATATAATACATGAGGGCAAGTGACTGACTATTGACAAAATGTACAAATGCTTATAAACTACTGGTAAAAGTTCAAATATTAAGATGGGTGAATTAAAGTTCCTGGTGTTAGGTATGAGGATATTGATATAATAGGCATCACAGAAACTTGGTGGACTGATGATAATCAGTGGGACATGATAATACCATCGTACAAAATATATAGGAATGACAGAGTAGGTTGCAAAAGGAGGAAATGATACTATAAGTGAAAGAAAACATAGAGTCAAATATAGTAAAAATCTTAAGTGAATCAAACTGTACCATAAAATCTTTACCAATACAAATTCTATGCTTGAACAATAAGAGTAAACCAACATGAGTATACTATCAACCACCTGACCAAGATGGTGCGGTGATTGTGGAATGTTCAGAGAGATTAGAGAGGCCACAAAGGCAGAAAATACAATAATGATGAGGGATTTCAACTATCCTTATATTAACAGGGTATATGTCACCTCTGGAAGGGATTCAGAGATAAAACATCTAGACACCATAAATAACTGCTTCTTGAAGCAACTTACCCTGAAATGCACAGAAGTAATTTTTGCTTTAATCCTAAATGGAGCGTAACGTCTCGTCATAATAGTGACCGAAATGTAATTAAATATGACATTCTTATAGGGGGGAAATGCCAATCAAAAAACCCACCACAGTAGCATTTAACTTTAAAAATGAGGTTGCTAGTTAAATGGAAATCAAAAGGAACAGTCACAAAGGTGAAATGCCTGCAAACTGCATGGAGACTACACACCATAATAGAGGCTGAAACTACACATACCACAATTCAAAAAGATCAATAAAATGCTGCTATAGCTAAACAGCAGAGTAATAGAGGCCATTAGAAGAAAAAAGGTATCCTTTACAAACTAGAAGTCAAATCCTGTTGAGGAAAATAGAAAGGTGCAAAAACTCTGGCAAGTCATGTGTAAAAGTATAATTAGACAGGCCAAGAAATAATCTGAAGAGCAGCTAGCTAAAGGTAAAAAAAAACTAATAGCAGGCTGTTGTTTTTTAAAAGTGCATCAGAAACAGGAATCCTGCCAAAGAGTTATTGGGCCATTGGGCAATCAAGATACTAAAGAGCACTGAAGGAAAACAAGGTCATTATGGAGAAACTAAATTAATTCTTTGCCTCAGTGTTCATTGCAGAAAATGTGGGGGAGATCTCACCAGAGCCATTCTTTTTTTAAGTGACAAATTTGAGGAACTGTACTGATTGAAGTGTCAATAGAGCAGGTTTTGGAGCAAATTAATAAACAGTAATAAGTCACTAGGACCAGAGGATATTCACCCAAGAGTTGTAAAGGAACTCAGTTATGAAACTGCAGAACTACTGCTGTCATATGTAACCTGTTGCTTAAATTAGTCTCTGTTCTTGGTGACGGGAGGATAATTCTTATAACACCTATTTTTAAAAAAAGACTCCAACCTAACTTCAGTATCAGGCAAAATTATAGTGATGAACTGAAATGATAGTATTGGAATGATAGTAAAGAACAGAATTATCGGATGCATAGATAAATACAATATGTTGGGGGAGAGTCAACACAATTTTTGTAAAGGAAAATCATGATTCACCAATCTATTAGAATTCTCTGAGAGTGTCAACAAGCAAGTGAAAGGGCTGACCCAGTCAATAATGTGTACCTGGACTTCAGAAAGCCTCTGACTAAGTCCCTCACAAAAGGCTCTTAAGCAGAGGGATAAGAGGAAACTATACTGGGACCTATGCTGTTCAATTTATTCATAAATGACATGGAACAGTGAGGTGGCAAAATTTGCAAATGATACAAAGTTATTCAAGATAGTTAATTCCAAAGGTGACTGTGAAGTGTTACAGAGGGATCTCACAAAACTGGTTGACTGGGCAACAAAAATCAGGTAAAATTCAATGTTGATAAGTGCAAAGTAATGCACATTGGAAAAAATAACCCCAACTATATATACAAAATGATGTGGTAGAAATTAGCTGTTTCCACTAACGAAACAGACTTTGGAGTCCTGATGGCTAGTTCTCTGAAAACATCTGCTCAATGTGCAGCCACAGTTTAAAAAAAAACTGAGAGACTGTTAGGAATGATTAGGAAAGGAATAAATAATAAAACAGATGTCACTATATAGATCCATGGTACTCCCATACTTTGAATACTGTGTGCAGTTCAGGTCAGCCCAATCCGGAAAAGGTACAGAAAAGTGCAACAAAACTGATTAGGGATATGAAGCAACGTCTATACAAGGAGAGATTAAAAAAACTGGCACTATTCCTTTTAGAAAAGAGATAACTAAGGAGAGATATGATAGAAGTCTATAAAATCATGAATTATGTGAAGAAAGTGAATAGGGAAGTGTCATTTACCCCTTCATATAATGCAAGAATTAGGGGTCACCTGATTAAATTAAAAAGCAGTAGGTTTAAGACAAACAGAAGGAAGTACCTCTTCACACAACACACAGTCAATCTGTGAAACTCATTACTGTGGGAGTGTTGTAAAGGCCAAAATTATAGATGGGTTAAAAAAAAAAAATTAGGGACATTCATGGAGGATAGGCCTGTGACACTGACAGACCAGGTGCCAGTTCATGCCAAGATCCCTGGACCTCACTGAACATTGACAAATGCATAGCTGGAAACCAGTCTGACTCACCTAGGTGATGGCATTGTTAAAATAGAAGTTAAATTTATAAGAATGTGTTTAGTGTTTGGAGTTTATTAAATGCTTGTAAATTGCCACATGCATTTATCTCTTATTATATCTGTATCCTAGATTACAAAGTAATTCTAAACGTGTTTGCTATGAAACTGGAAACCACTACTGTCAGGAGAGAAGCATTACCAAGTGTGAAATACTAGTTTGCCAAAAGAGGTGTTGTATCCTGCCAAGGTCTGCAGACATCAGACAAGTCATTGTGGAAAATCAGTGAACAAAAGACTGTTGATTGCTCCCCTCACACCCATGAAGAGGAGACATGCACAAACACTCATCTCATCAGTCTAAAATCTGGGGGAAGGGAATAAAAATGGCTGACCCGAAGGAACTTTATCTTTACGCTGATAAAGGACTCTGAAGGGCAAAGATTCCTAAACCTAAGCAAAGATTCCCAGCTGTTTAGCCTGGGTGACCCTAAAGAACATATAGAGCTTGCTTATTACAGAAGCTTCTATTATATTTTGAACTTAAAATTGTAACTCATTTGTGTATGTATTTTACCTGCTTTAACCTTGTAAATAATTCTCTTATTTCTTTTCCCTACTTAATAAACCTGTGTGTCAGCCCCACATTGGCACATAAAGGATTAAAAACAGCCTAGGGAGGTTGTGCAGGAAGCAGCCAATCACCAAGAGGCTGCACAGAGCAGCCAGCCAGGGCCCAGCAGGCCCATATACGAGGAGCTTCAGGGCAGCACAGATTTAGTAGCTATCTGGAATTTAAGGAGGAAAGAGTGGGTGGCTAGCAAGAGGAAGGAGTGCCAGTACCTTAGACAGAGCAGTACAGGGAGGCCCAGAGGTAAGAGCAAAGCAGGTGCTGGGGTTCCGGGGAAGTAGTCCAAGGAAATATACTGAGGAGTTGGAGGAGATGCAGCATGTGGCTGCCATCTCCTGGTTCCGTGGGGTGGGACCAGGAGTAGTGGGTAGACCCAGGTCTCCTCCCCCCACTTGTCCCTGGGGAAGTGGCTGGACAATGGGACTGCCGTACTAACCCCTGGAAGGGAAGAGCACAGCAAGTGATGTGGCCAGAGGGCCAAGTCATGAAGAGGATGCCATGGCTCTGAGAGTGAAGTGGGTCACAGAGCAGATGTGATGGTGGGTGAGGCGCCATTGAGTGTGGGCATATCTACCTCAGAACTACTCCCAAAGACGGTCAGCAGGAGGCACCAGCATGGTGACTGGAGCCCAGTCACAGCCATTTAGTTAGTTTATTATAGGATTTTGGTGCAAGGGAATTTCTATCACAAGGTCCATCCAATGGCTATTGCCAAGATGGCTGGAGTGCAACCCCATGCTCTTGGTGTCCTTAAATGGCCAACTGCTAGAAGCTGGGACTGGATAACAGTTGATGAATCATTCAGAATTGCTCGGTGCTGTTTATTCCTTCTGAGGCAGCTGGCACTGGCAACTGTCAGAAGACAGGATACTGGGTTAGATGGACCATAGGTCTGGCCCAGTGTGGCTGATCTTATGCATATTTCTCATCCAAGACCAAAAGATATCATAAACCTGATCACAGGACTTGAGCTTCCATTTTAGTCATCTTTCTTCAGCGTGTATCCAGATAAAGGTCTGTGCAGCCCTCCCTTCTAATTGTAAACAAATATATGTAATTTGATGGAGAATACAAGGATAATTACTTATTTGTATTACCTTAGCACCTAGAAGCCCAAGGCAGGGACCACGACCCAATTGTGCTAGGTGCTGTACAATATACGTATACAAACACTAAAGTCTTGTTTGTGTTCTGAAAGACAGTGAACCCTTTCAGGACTGGGCTTTATTTGCCTCAATAAGTGATAAAAATAGCCCAAATTACCTCAGATAGCCCATCCTCCTCTAAAGCTTGGGTATCTTTGTGTATTCTGCTCAGATAGAATAGGCAGTATGTTTATCTCCAGCAGAAGACTTTGTCTCATTTTCTCAGTGTCTCAATGATACTTTTAGATGTTATTTTAATCCAAATGTTGTGCCTTATCCTTCTCCTCTTGAATTCAATGGGCTTTCTGCTGTGGACGTCAGTGGGAGGATGGGGAACTTCTAAGACAGTGTTCTGGAGAAAGCTGCATGTTTCTCTTTCAATATTAGGCTCAGTAAAAATCAAACTGTTGTCTTGCATTATGTATTTTGCCATTTGACCTGATGGCCTGTGATAAAAATCAGCACAGAAGATGAGTCACATTTTAAAAGCACTACACACTGTAGTAACCACCGCACTGAGCCTTGCTTTTCTGCCCACAAGTGTATAGGGGGTGGATATCTGTGGGAAGTACTTTACTTTTGCGTTCCTGACTATCTCCGTACCTAATGTATGGTGTGTTTCCTTTGCTTCTAATCCAGCAAAGAAAGAAGCATGAGTTTAACATAAATTATAATTATATCCTTGAACTCTGTGGGACTATTGAATAAGTTTAACATTCACTACATGAGTAGGTCATTTTTAGGAGCAGGAAGAGTAATTATTAACTGAGATCCAAATTCTGCTCTTTTTCAGCAGCACAAATCCAAAGGTGCACCACTAGAGTTGATGGCGTGCCTGTGCATTTGCACTTGTGTAACTGCTGAATTTGAGCCTGCTGTCTGACATTTCAAAGCAGGTGATGTTTTCATCATGTTGAATGTTTTATGATTCATAAATGATCTTAAACATGTCACACACTACATATGCCAAAAGCTGACAGCTCAATCTCCAGTGCACTGAGGCAGGCTGAAAAGGGCAAGTGGTGTCCACAGAAACATCAGAGGAGCAAATTGCTGTTGACCTAAATCTATGGTTTTGTGATAGTAATTTATCTCTTTAAACTGGTCAAATTAGTGCAAAATCCCAGAATAACCCTCAAGAATGATCATGGCTAATTGTAATGACACTAATGTTAACCCTAGAGGACTGCACTTAGAGCAGTGTCAGGGTTTGCAACTTAGTTATTAGCTACCACATTCCTTTAACATATTAATCTTAATGAGCCCTATAACAATGGATGAATGTGCTCTAAGAATCACAGGCAATTAATTATGATAAAAGGCATTCTTTAGAAAAAAAAAAAGGATTTCTAAATCCAACCTCCTGAAAAATTAAGGTGACCTTTTTCCTGTCAGCCATGGGTAGAAATAATGGGCCTCATTCTCCACTCACTTACCTAAATGTAATATCGTTGCAATTCCACTGTCTTCAGTGGAGTTGCTCCTGATTTACACCAGTGTAAGTCAGTGGAGGATTAGGCCTCTCCATATCTGTGTAGTTATTGATATTTAAACTGCTACTTTCCACTCTTTTAAGCAAAATATAGCGTGAGCTTGTGATAAAGTTTGTTTTCTTGCTTTTGTGGAGCTGACACTGAGATTCTGTTCTTAATTCATTATGATGTGCCTAGGTACTGTAGCATTCATGGGATTTGTCATCTGGTACTGATCTCAAACATCCCCACAGTGAGATGAATTAACAAAAGAGTCATGGCATTCTCACTCTTTTTACTATGAATTCACATTTTTTGCTTGGGTTGTGTCACTACGTTAATGTGATCTGTATGTTCATTTCTTTTGTTTGCTTAACCATATAATTTTTTATACAAAAACTGAAGAAGAAAAATCACTGGCATTTTAAAAGTAGTTTATTTAAATACAGATTAAAAAATTTACCCAATAGACTGTAAATGCTCCTCTGAAGCTATAATAACGTCTCATCTATCTACCTAGTGCATCTTTAAACTGCCCATCCTGGTAGTTCCAGATACAGAAATGAGTCACTGAAGACTCTGACAAAGTAAGACCTTATTTCCTCATTTCCAACTCTGTGAACTTGGAATTTTCTCATTATGTGGCCATAAGGAAAGATACTGGATTTTTCTTTAGTCCTCATTATTAGGAAAAGGCTTTTGCAAAAGCTTGGTCTTGCATTGTGCTCCTCAAGTGGTCAGGCATTCTGATCTCTTTAGACAAGGACTTCCACAGCTCAGTGCCCTGACTTATGACCTTGAAGGGTGGAGCAGCCTGAAATACCTGGTCATGTTGGCTGCCTCTGCACCCCAGATGCTTATCTGCTTTAGTGGGGGGTCAGCGTTGTCACTTGCAGATCTAGCCCACAGTCTCTCCATTGTCAGTGACCAGGACTGATAAGAAACCACGTGGCTGGAGTTGGGCATTGCAACCCTAATCCAAATAGTGAAGACCTGTTTTGCTGCTTTTCATTTTGTGTAGTCATTTATGCCTGTCAAAATGGGTGGCAGAAGCTACCATTCTAATTTGGTAACATTTGGCACCTACTGTAAATGACCCTGCAACGGTAGTGAAGAATCAGGTCCATAGAGCAAATATGTCACCAAAACTGGAACACTTATTGGGATGTGAGACGCTCCCAGAGAAGTTTTGTCTGAGTATGGAAGGGCTAGAGGACTTGCACCTTTGTGTGGTAAACACATCAAGTACTGACAAAGGCTAATGGCTTCTGGATGTTTCTGGATTGTCATGTTAGCATGTCTTCCCTCAGGTTATTTGAGGTCAGGTTTTTCAAAAGTGTTTGGTGTCACATTCAAAAGCTCGGTAGCCATGATTGAGGCCAGATTTTTCAAAAGCACTCAGCACCCTGTATGTTTTTGAAAATCTAGCCCTGATAGTGGGTGCTGAGCCCTTCTGATATGGTGGGATATATTAGTTTGTGACTTATTATGTGGGGTACAATAGCTTTGTTACATACAAGCAGCCCAATACAGTGCATATAATTTAAAATTTGCAGTGAAGTTCTGGTTTTTCTAAAACTTCTGAACCACCTTGAGTTTGAGGGATGTGATGAACTGAAATTACTTTAAGGCTCAGTGTTGAATTGAGGATCATGCAGTCACACCACCCTAAGAAGAACTGTAGGAGGCATTCTGCCAAGAGAGGTGGAATGCCTCACACTGATCCTGTGATGCACAAGGTGAAGCAAGTCCACTGCTATTTCCTCTGTGACCTTAGGCAAGACACTTTCTTTTTTCCATCCTTGCCAGTATGTTTGGCTTAGAGTGTAACACTTCAGGGCAGGGACTGTCTCTAGGTGTATGTACAATGCCTACCCCAATGGAATGCTGATCTCAGATGAGACTCTTTGAAGTTACCATAATACAAATCAGTTTAATCTGAGGATTATAATTCTGTAGAGTTTCCATCACCATGTATGATGACTAGCATGCTGACTATACTTTTAAATGACTTTATGTTCTGTTAGTGAAATTTATATCATGTTTCTATGTATCAGGAATGCTTTTTCAAACATTCCTTATAATGAACGTGTATATTGAATTTTAAACCTATTTTAAATGACTGTTTCTATTGATTTGGGCATTCCAACTTGTGGTTTCCTCATAAATTTTGTGGCATTTTTAATTGGAGGAACTGAAATAGAGTTACAATTCTCCAATTAACTCCTAAGCCCACTAAAGTTAAATACATTTGTACATTTACTGAATAGCTGTAAGTTTTTAACTAGGCTTTTAACTGTCCGAGTATTAATAGCAAGAAAACATGTGATTATCTAGAGGAGTCTAGGAAAAAAAGTTTGCATACCCTCTTCATAGAAGGCCAGAAGGGACATTGTGATCATCTCATCTGATCTCCTATATACCACAGGCCATATAACTTTCCCAAAATAACTCCTAGAGCATATATTTTTTCCATTTTTAATATGAAAACTGAGATTCTGATATAATCATGTGACTTTAGAAGCCAGGGTCTTAGACACAGGCTCGTAATACCTTACTCATGTCTTGTAAAGAGAAGCCTACAAAAGACTGATTTTTCAAATCTTAAATATTTTGTGGTTGAATCAGGTGGCTGGGTGTGGAAACAATTCCAACAGCTGAGTTAGCCATGTACCAGCCTCTGTCTCGTAACAGCCAGAGAACATATTAAAAAGAGCTCAGAGCACTATTCTGTGTTAATTAATTGCATGTAACTTCTGTTAATTGTTAATGGAAACTATGTTGCAATACATCTGCAGCCTTGCAAGATGTGGCCTGTTAAGGGAGCCAGGATCTGTAACTCTACTCAAACTGCTGACTCTGTGTAGACAGGTTTTCCCATATCCGTTAGAATTGGAGGGAGAGAAAGCTTGCCCATGCTTTCTACTGATAGGCTTTGCCCCTGGAAACTTTGACTGTGTAAAGAACTGCAGCATGAGCAACCATAATCCAGTGTTGTACTGAAAGTGGGAAAATGTTTCTCTTCTCCATGGAGTATTCTTGGTGAGCCTAGTCCTGCCCTTAACACACCAAGCTGATGTTGAAACAACATTCCACTTCTCTCCTGCTGCTGCCACCTAAACTTAGAAAAAGGAATTACAGACAAATACGCTAAAGCATATAAAGCAGAGAATCGCTTCCTCTGATGGTGCAGACTTAGAACTTTCCTTTCTATCTCTTTAATCACCTTACAGTCAGTAAACCTGCTTAGCTCAGTTTTGAAAACAATAGAGGTGAATAGTGGGGTTCTTCAAGGATCTGTACTGGGACCAATGCTGTTCAACATTTTTATAAATGAACTGGAAAAAGGTGTAAATAGTGAGGTGGCAAGGTGTGCAGATGATACAAAAGTAATCAAGATAGTTATGTCCCAAGCAGACTGCAAAGAGTTACAAAAGGGTCTGTGACGGAGTCCTCCAAGGTGAAGCCTGGAAACTCGGGTATCCCTGAGCCTCCTTATCCCTGCAGCCTGGGCTGACCTCCACCATGCTTCTGCTGATAACAGGGTCCAGAGGGGCTGGCTGTTTATCTCCCAACATGACAGCAGGGGGTGCCACAAACCCAACTGAATTACATGAATATTCTACCTGAGCCACTTATGAACCCACCGTAGAGCAAGGGATTAGTCAGTTACCTCCACAGTCCCCAAGCTCTTCACTACAAGAGTTTACCCTGGGAATATAACATCTTGTACTGGAAAAAGGTTTTTTTGTACAAGCTCATTAATAGGTTCAACCCCCCCCTCACCCCCAGTGTGGGGAGAATATGCCCCAACCTCTGATAACTTGAGATTTCCCAAACACTTCAATCAAAAACACACTAGTAAAGATAAAACATTAAACAAGTTTATTAACTACAGAAAAAGAAACTTTAAGTGAGTATAAGTGGCAAGCATAAAGACTAGAAATACTTACGAGAGACACAAAAATAAGCATGCAGCCTAAAATCCATATTATGAAACAAGACTGAATTAGCAATGTCTCACCCTTATTAGTTGGTACAAACACTTCCTTAAATGCAGGTGGGTGACTACCTTCCCTGTCTGGGACTTCAATCCCTGCTTCAAAGTCCTTTTCTCTTCCAAATGCTCCTTCAGGGGTTAAGCTATGGGGGAGTGAAGCCAAGTGGTGATGTCTTTTATAGTCTTGTTCCAGAAAAGTGGAACAATTGATGCTTGTGATCTGGGGTTGCCACCCTTATTGGTCAAAGAGTGTTCATTGCCTACATGCTTCCCTCTGAAGTCTCCATTGCATACTATCTCTGGGATAATGGATTTTCTCCTTGCTGGGGGCTAGCGAGCCATTAAGGCTGTCTGGCCACTTCATTGTTGTGTCTGAAAGGCTGTTTGTGGGACTTTCCCACCTCCTAACACAGTCTAGTAGCAGATATCACAATATTTCATAACTTCATATACAATTCACCAAGGTATTGCTGTTTAACAGATTAAGTCTTAAAATAATAGTTCACAAAGCATACTTTGTCATATAATTATATGTTCTGTACATTGAGTATGAGGTTTCTGGGGTATTTTTCAGACTGTCACAGGATCTCAGAACTAGGCAACAAAACAATTCAATGTTAAGTAAGAAGTAGTGCAGATTTGAAAACTTAACTAGTTTAATTTGAAAACTAAATTAACTGTTCCCACTCAAAGAAACCCGAACTTGGAGTCATTGTGGATGTTTTTCTGAAAACATTCACTCCCTGTGCAGCAGCAGTCTAAAAAGCTAACTATGTTGGGAACCATTAGTGAAAAGATTGAGAAGACCATAAATATCTTAATGCCATTATATAAATCCATTGTATACCTACACCTTGAATATTGCATATGATTCCTGTCACTGTATCTAAAAAAAGTATTAGAACTGGAAAAGGTACAGAGAAGGGCAACAAATCATTGGGGAATAACTTCCATTGGAGGAGAGATTAAAAAGACTGGGACTTGAACAGGAGGTGGCTAAAGGGGAATGTGATAGTCTATAAAATCATAGTGGTGTGGAGACAATGAATAAGGAAGTGTTATTTACCTCTTCACATAACACAAGAACCAGTGATCATCTAAAGAAATTAATAGGCAGCAGGTTTGAAACAAACAAAAGGAAATACTTTTTCACACAATACACAGTCAACCTATGGATCTTGTTGCCAGAGGATGTTGAAGTCCAAAATTATATCTAGGTTCAAAAAAGAATTAGGTAACTTCATGGAGGATATAGCCAGCAAAAATGAATCAGTCTCTATTCAGCATAGCACATGCTAAAGTGCCTTCCTGAATCAAGTGCTATGGTGATAAGAGCCATATAAGTACCAAGATTGTAGAACAGAAATGTGCTTCTATAGTATTCACTCCTAGAGCTGTGCAGAGGACAGAAGTTCTGTTTCATGAAGGATTTTGAAATTTTGAAGTTTAGCTTTTTGTTTTGAATCAGTACAAAACCGCAAAACTTAAATTCTTTGAAGGTAAATTCCGAACATATTTGTGTTTTGGGTTGATCAAAGTGTTTCATTTAGACAAAATTGGAAACCCTTCAATTTCATTTTGACTTGTTGATATATAATACAAAATAAATTCCCAATAAAGTTTCATAATGAAAAATCAAAATGTTTCATTCTGAAAATGTCAAAATGAGATGTTTCAACATCATTTGATTTTCTCCTCAAATGAAATTCTAGTGAAATTGATCCAATTTTGTGAAGTGTTTTGATTTTAGAAGGAATGTATTCCAACAGAATATGGCTCCTTTGAAGTTTCTTGACCAGTTCTACTCACAATCCCTTTTTTAATACCAATTTTCTGCAAACATTTGAATGGGTGACAGCTCCTGCTGTCTATAGAAGTAAGTTTTTATGAATACTTGTGCAAATATTTTTCAGTGCAGAGATTCATACTGGAAGTTTGACATCCTGAAATGTCTTATTTTCCCTCTTCCTGCAAATAAAATTTTGTCAGCCACTCATCAGAAACAATACTTTGGGACTGAGATCATCAATTACAAAACACGAACAGTCAAAAGTATAGTCAGAGTGACTAATCTGAACAGCCCATAAACTGAAATATGTCCACATGAAGTGCTCATCCAATAACAATGCATAATGAATACAACTGTAAACAATCAATTCACAAAGGAAGAACAAGCTTAAATTAATTGGGGATGAAATCTCTTCACAAAATCCCTCTATCACTTAAATCTTCAAAATAGGGCTTTTGTGGATCTTAACAGAGACATAGATGTGGTGCTGGTCTTCTGCTCAGAGGAATATTTCACTCTGAATGAATTATTCCCTACAAATACTTCAACTTGCTTTAGAATCTCAAGATTTAGACAACTGTGATCATTTCTCTTTCATATAACAGCATTGCTATGGGTGAAGTTTTACCCCAGTGTAGAAAGCTATCACAAAGGCTATGGCTCTCTTAAGTAGTGCTGCTTGGGAATTTTTCAACAAACAGATTTTCCTTCAAAAATGCCAATTCATTGAAAGTAAAACTGTTTGCAAATCAGGGTTCGTTTCAATGAATCTCCTGATTCAAATTTTGGAAACAGGGATTGAAATTGTTCAAACATTCATTTCAACATTTTTAAATGAAAAATTCCTTTTTCTAATTGGAAATGACTGAATTTGGAAGTTTTTGAATTAAGAATTAAGAATTTGAATTGAATTAAGAACCTTTTTAAAGAAAAAAAGTCAGAATCAAAACTGAACTCTTTGAAAATTTTTAAACAAAATGTTTTAATGACCTAATTGAATAATGTCTGTTTTTTGGTTTGAGTATTTTTGACTTTTCATCTTGATTTGAGATGAGGAAACCACTTTGAAATCTGGAAAATATTTGAGGGAGAAAAAAACCCTTTGATGACACCCTTTCCTGTCCCCTGCCCCCATAGCTCTCCACTTTAACTCACAGGGGTGAGTTTCACCATATAAGGGCTTGTCTGCACCTGTAGAACTGCTATTCAGGAACTTACAAAATGTTAAGCTAAACAGAAACAAGCTACACTTACTCTGGAATAAGAGTGTGCACATATGAAGTTATTCAGGAATGGCTGATTTTGAATAAATCCTAGGCAAAATGCTCACTGTAATCATAGCTGCAGTTAACACATTCTCTGAAACATTTTGAGACTTTTATTCTTTAAAGAGTTTTCTGATAAATGTATTCTCTTCTTCTGACTTCTTAAAAGTCATGTGCTTTAATCCACAAAGGGGCAGAATTTCCCCCTACATCATCAGAGCAAAGGGTTCTTAAATGACCTTTCTTTCTCTTTTTGTGCTGTCAATACATTTTTTCTTAAAGCAGAACATCTAGTTTTCTATAGTGTTAGCATGTATAAATAAAACAATTGCAAATATAGCATACTGCACATTATCCTTTTCCCACTGAAAAACAGGGTTTTTTCTTTGATTGGTTTTCAAATGTGTATTCAAAGGATTGTATGTAGTATTGTTGTAGCTGTGTCAGCCCCAGAATGTTAGAGAGACAAGGTGGGGAAATAAATGCATTCTGGGCCCAATTTAAACTTGTGGAAGCAGATTATTGACCTTTATAGAGCTGGATTCACTTAAACTGTGACTGAATATAAGCCTATATATGGGCCAGAATTTATGGACGATCATCTGTGATAAAGTGTTAATTGTTTATCTTCTGCAGTGCATCTCAATCAGCATCCTTTTGCAGTATGCTGAATGTCACTGATTGCAGGCAGAGCACATTGAAATGTCTTATATTTTCAAATCTTTCACCAGTCCCTTTATTCTCTGCACTAATGTCAAACTAGTTACAGCAAATATTGATGCATCCTATTGTAGCAGCATTGTGTATGAAAGCAATTGAATGAGTATTCAACACACTGATACAAAGTGTTTGGTGATTATTGTGTAAGCAATAAACAATTATGCATTTTTAAAAAAATACTTAATATTCATGGTCAGTTTAAAAAAACTCTGCCCCCCCAGAATGTGTCCAGAGGATGGGTCTATCTTCCTATATCCACATGGGAGTTGTTATAACTCAGTCAAATCATCTGTTAACCCCACATTTTAATATCTTGGGTAATGCAAGAAATTGCTGTCTGATAGTGGCTAGATAGAGGACTAGTTGGGATAGGTCATCTTTAGTGAAAAACAGATTCATGTTTTAGCCTTCTCCATTAACAGCCTTCTGTTTAGACTATGAGCTGAGATAGTGTCTTATTATACGTTGGGGAAAGAGCCTACTACATTGTACACACTTCCATAATCAATACAAGGAGAACACAAAATATGTGGTGATGTGAGTTACCTTGGGAAATGCTGGATGTGAGTAAAAGCATGCTTAAACCTATATGATGGATAAGTGCCAGTTAGGATTCCTTGGAGTAACACTTCTTAGCACTTGTATAGCACTGAACACACTTTGCAAAAGAAGTACCATTATGCCTATTTTACACATAGGGAAACAAGAACACAGAGGTGAAGTGGCTTGCCTCAGGGCACTCAGCAAGACAATAGAAGAGTTGAGACTAGAACCCAGGTGTCTTAATTTGCCATCTGATGCTCTCTCTGGTGTGCTGCCTTATCTCCAGTGAGACTCTTCAGCTGTTCTGTTACTGCTCAAGTACATAACACATGGTCATTAGGGAACTTTAACAGCCAGCATTGATTGATCTCCTGTAAAAGACCTAGATAAGACATCATCCCTTCCATGACCAGTTTAAAAGCAGCCCCAACACCCAGGGAGGATAGATATGACTTAAAGGGTTTTTGTATTTTGTTCTTTTTAAAGTGGTGAGTCAGTATTAGTGGGTTAGCGTTCATAGGCTTTTCTGAAGAAATGGAGGAAGTTATTTAATTTTCTTGGGAACTGTGAGTCAGATTAAGAACAGGAAATCCAGTTTAGATGGAGGAATTCTCAAGAAGACCCATATCTCCCTCTTGGATCTATTTACTTTAATGCTTGCATAGGTATTTCTAAACAGGCACCTAAATATTGAATGTTTTAAAACCAAAATCCATTCTAAATGCTTTTGATCAGCCCTAATCAGAGCAGATGTATGTTGTTGAACACCCAAGAAAGAGACAAGGTGGGTGAGGCAGTATCTTATTGGACCAGCTTCTGCTGGTGAAAGTTGTGCTTTCAAGCACCATGGAGCTGAAGAAGTTTGAAACACTTATGGAAAAAGTGTATGTGTGTTGCTGTGCCAAGTTTCTCTGGGCCACAACTGAGGATCTGAGTCACAAGACTTATCACTAGTATGTAGATGAGTTCCAGAGGGGTAGCCATATGTAATATACTAGTATATAGTATATGCAATATAGTCGTAGGCAGTAACTTCATTACAGTTGTAGAGCATATAGGGAGTAGGAATATTATACATTAACAAATAAAAAGTGAAAACAAGTCTACTTGTTAATCCAGATTAATTAATTCAGATAAATCTTCCCCATTGATCCTCAAGTAAATTATTATTTTACCTCAGTTACCCTTGTGTCAGTCTTTGTTTTAATAGAAAAAAAAAAAGAGAATGTGGAAAGCTTTATTTTTAGTCCAAACATAGGATGAAATCAGATGTCATTTGTAGATTGTAGTTGTCATTTGTAGGTCCTACAACTTTCCTGTAAAGTTTAAGCTGGCAACCCTTGATATCTAGCCTCGAGAAATCTGGACCAAGTAGAATTCAGAAAGCCATTTGGATCAGATTTGAGCACTAGTCAGTGAGCTCTTGAGGCCTTTGTCTGCAAAATTCTGGTGTTCCTTGTATCATTCACTTCTTGAGCTGCTTCACATAGATATTTGATTAAATTATGTTACTGCCACATGCCATGGGCTTCAGTGAAGCATCAAACATAATGGTGTATAGAAGCAGAAAATAAACCCCATTTCCATGAAACTGGATCCAGATGCTGTAACTTGAAACCTTACTGCAGAAGCTTAAGTGGTTTCATTTGTAATTAAGAACAGGAACAGTTTCTCAGGATTTTAAACCCATATGAAAAAGCTACTCAAGGTTTATGAAGTTACTACCACTCTCCGAGGAGGCCCCTTCTTCCAGCACTAGCTGGAAGCAAACGTCAAAGAGTGAGACTAAAATAACAAGGGGGTTGCATAGTCTGTAGGCCAATATCATTGCACACACATGGGGTCCTTGCATCCTTTCAGTTCCCCCCACATTCTCCCTCCCTCCCTCTATTTCAGGGATTCTTTGCAACCCTTCATACCAGGGCTCTGTCTCCTATATCTACTTCTTCCTATACCAGTGTGTCCCCCGCCCCCACGTGCCAGGTCTCTATGTGCCTCCTCAGTCTGTTTTTATCTCCCTTTACCATGGTAGGGTGTTCATGGCCACCTATTTCCCCCGTTTCTCACACCAGGGCCCCAAATGACTGCCCTCCCCCATGTAGGGGCTGTGTGAATGCCTCCATTCCTTCCCACCATTCTCATTTCTTTTTTCTGTCTGGGAGATAAGTCATGTAGGGTGTTGACATTAACTGTATTGAGGGGACGGGGAGATCTGGAAGTTGTTTAGGGCTGCCATCAACCAGTTCTCTGCTATATTGACAATTAAAGAGGTGATTGAAGCAGCTGGGTCTGCTAACCAGATGGCAGAGACTCTGTGTATTCCCCTTTTCTTCCTTTTCTGTTTTTTCAAATTGTTACTAGGGTTCCTCCCACTGATGCCCTGAGATTTTGGAATTGATGGGCTATAACATTAAAAAGTTATCATGTTACCGACAGAAATACTGACAAGTTGTGTGAGACTTTCTGCTTCGCTCAGCCAAAAAATTTGGGGCAGCCCCGAGACTAAGCTGGCATGGAAAACATTCATACTGAAACCTCATGTTCACATCAAGGATGAAATGATTGCCCTTTAGCCTCATTCTGAGCCTGACTTTTTTTTTCTTGGGTGGGGGATGTTGTGTTTTTAAAAATGACACCTCACTGGTGTGACTGAGAGAAACAAATTAAATAAAATTGACTAACCTCACTTTTCAATGGAGCAGCGTCATCCTCTAGGATTTCTCATTTCCTCCTCCTTTTGTTCACCCCATTCTTAAAGGCCATATGTTAAAATAGTCTCCCCTCTGGCTGAGAGGACTGGACATGGATTCCTCTAGAATGACTATGACTCCCTTTAGAACTTATCAGTGTCTCTCTCGCTACTGGGAAACATGGAAGGGGCACTCACAGGAAGGCAAATAAATACATTTGAGGATCTTTTTATTTACTTATTTACATGTGTGTAGCCTGACTCTTTTTTTTTTTAATACTTGGGGTTGGCAATGTTGAAGTAGACTTGCAGGAACCTGAACAAACTAGATTTCACCTGAATCCAAGGGATTTCCTCCCTCTTACCTTCTGTAGGTGGTTTCCTATTTTAATGCATAGGATCATGTCAACAACCTCCCACATTCTCTTATCTGTTCTTGTAACAGGCTCCACTCTGGTTGGAGGAAGCCAGCTAAACTGAATGGTTGAATTCTGGGCTGTGGGACAGTAGGCTGGTAGTGTCTTGTTCAGCTTCTGTATTGTTAACAATAAACTATCTTAATCTCAACTGAGTGGCAGGTTCTTGAGACAAAATCTCTGCAAATGGAATCTTTGAGTTGTTTATGAAGAATGGCTACTGCCGTGTGTTTCCCTTCCCACTACATCTACTGCCAGAACACTGTAAAACTCTACCAGCTGTTGGGAAGACTGCCATTTTACATAGTTTGCAGCTCCTTCTGCCAATAGGTAGTAGTTTGCATGAGATATGGGGGGGATCGGAATTCTCCATTACTGCTTATAATGGGATCCTGACATACTGTTGGTTTCACTGCTATCCTTTGGATCAAATCCAGATCCAATTGAAGCCCGTGGCAAAGCTCCCATTGTTTTCAGTGTAACCAAGATCTGGCTGTGAGCATCTGATTCTGACGTCACACTGGTGTATATCAGGACTCATTCTACTGAAGTCCCCTAGAGTTAATATGTTGTAGATAAGGAGAATCCAGCCCCAGGTCTCTTATTCTGCCTGTGTGCTTTGTGGAGCAGGTGACCTGCTGCAAACAGAGCAAGTGGTGTTCATTGTTTGGTTGGGACTTTTTTATTTTGGTAGTGTCCAGAGGCCCCAGTCAGACATAAGAGTCCTACTGCACTTTGCCTTGCAGGTTTGGGCTGGAGTGTGAGCTCTAGGACTCTACAAGATGGGAAGGGCTCCAGAGCAGGGGCTTCAGCCCAAGCCCAAATGGCTGCATACACCACAGTTAAACAGACCCTTAGCCTGAACCCTGCAAGCCTGAGTCAGCTGGTCCAGGCCAGCTGCGGGTCTCATTGCAGTGCAGACATACTTTTAGAGGGAGTTTTGCATAGACTCATAGACTCATAGACTCATAGGTCAGAAGGGACCAATATGATCATCTAGTCTGACCTCCCGCACAAGGCAGGCCACAAAACCCTACCCATACACATTTATAACAACCCCGAACCCATGACTGAGTTATTGAAATCCTCAAAAGTGAGATTTGAAGACCTCAAGCTGCAGGGAATCCACCAGCAAGCGACTCATGCCCCATGCTGCAGGGGAAGGCGATTTAGCACTTCATATTTCCCCAGTCACTTTAATTGTTTCTTCCTTTAGCCTTTTTATATTTTATTCCGTAGGATTTTGTCTTTGTTTTCATGTCACTTTCAGGGCCAGATTAAAGCAGGATACTTAAATGCTTACAATTGTGTCCCTCAGTCAGACATGGGCCAGATGGCTGTGACTTGCCTCTGACTCATCGCTCCATCAATGCAGTGTACAGCTAAATTTTCCTTCTGGGCTGGCTCTCTTGGGAGGAAGATCAAGGATTTAGAAGCAGAAAGTTCTGTGTGTGGGAGGGTTGTGTGTATTCATATTCACCCTATCTAACTCCTAGGCTAAACTTTCTGGAAGGACTGCATGTGACCATGTAGCACCTAGAACAATGAAGCTCTGATCCTTGATTGGAGTTCTTAGGCTCTAGCATACTACAAATCTTCTGGAGGAAGAGTCTCCAGGAGACTTTATGGGAAAGATTATTGAGGGTAGCCAAATGAGGAGGAAAATTGGAGAGGTTCTTAGGAGTTGTGGGAAAGAAAAAAAGTCCAAATGGGCAGCTAGGCAATTCACCAATTGAAAATTTTCACCCAAAAAGTTTTCCCTGCTGAATTTAGTATCTAGGTCCTGCTGCACCCATAAGGCTGCTGGAGGGAGGGAGAATTGAAACTTCTATAACTATTTCTCTAAAGACTGGTCTGGGAAGGAGGGGGGCATTTTGATGGGTCTGGTACACCTGCAGTGACCTCAGGCAGAGACAGGCCATTCTCCTCTTACACAGCAAAAAGAGAAACTCTATGCTTCATCATAATGATGAAGAATGAAACATATCGATCTGAAAATAAACTACTAAGTAGTTTCCATTTACAGTCTGCAAACTTTTCTGATGGGTTTTTTCCCCTCTAATGCCTTCATGGCTTTTATGTCCCTCTTTCTCCTTCCCACCCCTCATGGGAGTGTGAAAGCTGTTGATCAGGAACATAAAATTCAGATTAAGCCCACTAGTGCAAAAAGTCAAATTTCTCTTTTGATTCTTCTACTTTTGCCACATGGTGGAAAATTGCTTTTTGCTTATGGCCAAGACTCAGAGTTACACTAGCAAAGTGTGTGTGTGTGTATGTGTGTGCATGCTTATTGGAGGGGCTCTGGGGATATTAGAACTACTGGCTATTTTGTTCAAATAAAGCTACAACAGCTTTATTTTATGCTTCTGGACTTGATGAGGTCACTAGATGGATACCAGCCAAAAGCAACTGAAGGTACCCACTGGGCATGACTGATAATGTGCTAGCTTGTATGTAGAGCAAGTGTCACCACAAACTACTAATGGATGGAATGACACACTTTATGGTTTCCTTGAGTGGTTGTCTTGCTGTAGGTAGTGGTGATGGTAGACGAACTTGTGTCTTTTCAAGCTGAAGGTCCTGGCTCCTTTCTGCATTGTCCTCTGTACATGGTTTAGTTGACAATGGTGTCTGAGGCATGTGGCAATGGATTAATCCCAATGAATGGGTCCCAAAAGATATCCTTATCCTCTTTTTGCCTCCCATCCCTGAACTGGATCTTGGAAAGGCACCCTTCTCTAAGTGTGTATTGAAACAATATGGGGATTTAAAGGGGACATAATGCTGTTATGTCTTTCAGATGGGATTTTAAACTTGAGGTCCTGAGCTCTTGCAATCACTAAAGCAGGGCTGGCCCTAGGCTAAATGACACCCAGGTGATTAGCATCTTCAGCACTCCCTCCTCCCACTTGTTAAACTTTTGAATACCATATTTTTATTACATTTGTTTGTAGCCAATTTCGCAGCTTTGCATGATTATCCCTGTCATATAAGACAATACATTTTCACTCTAGGATCTGTAAATCTGTATTTATTCATGCCATATATAAGCAAATATAAAAAGTTTGTTTCCTCTGAGCCTATAGAACCTTTTTAATTTTAACTTAAATGTACTAGCATCAAAAAATTGAACCGTGCACCAACATTGGTGGACTAGTATTAAATAGTGTAACAGTAGGTGACAGCCTTAAAATGTGAACCCCAGTCCTTAGTTCAACAGGTCACTTTTCTCACCTTTGCCCTCACAAACTGAAGCAGTGTCAGAGATCCATAGAGTGGCCAATGTCATTAAGTGCTAAAATAGCAAGTGAAGTCAGTCCCTTGTCAGCCATCGTTGATTGAAGGTATCTTTTTAATGAGCCTGAGCTTCAAAAAGCTGCGCTCACCACTTGCAACTACAATGGACAGCATGAGCAGAATCTTCAGTCAGCCACTTGTTAGAAAAAGTGTCCTTCCAATCTGCATCATAAATGAATTGGAGATCTTGGGGTGGAGAGTGCTGCTTGTGTGGAAGAATGTGACTGATGTCTAGTTCGACAGAGGTCTTTATCATTGATGTCCAAACATTCCCCAGTGTCAATCCAGTGAAAGTCCATACAATTGTTCAAGAGTGTTTTCCAGAATGCCAGCAGCTTAGTAAGGTCATACAAAAACCCACAGGTCTTTTTGTGGTGGTTCATTTGTCTGAATCTTTCTTCAGTGAACACTTGAGCAGTGTCAATGAGTGAGCAAAAAACTCCAACTTGAATTTTTCTTCTGAGCTTCCCATCATAACCATTCTCTGTCCTCATAACCAAACTGTCTCTTCTTCCCAATGAATATGAGTTTCCTTGAAGACAGGCTCAACTCCTAAGTTTTCTGCTACTTCTTTGGCAGCAGTGACAGCATCTTCACATCCATTGTCTCTGTAGGCCACTATGAAATCAAGGTAGCTTCACATCGAAGTAGTAGTGGTCACAACGTCCATGACTGAGTTTGTAATGCCTTGCTTACAACATTTACTTGGAACAGGACATTGTGACAAACCACAATTGAGACCAAAAATTTAATCAGTAATCCTAATTGGCAGGCTTTGCACCTTGTGTTGAATTCCAGCTATGGCTTTACTTGACTGCACCAGTTCCATCAGGGCATCGTAAACCTCAGTCACTTGGTACCTCCCTGGCCTTACACTGTCAATGTAGCTCTCCCAGAGTTTCACTTAGCAGCTTCATGGTCAGATTTGTAACATTGTCCGAGAGGATCTTCCACTTGATAGCTGATCCTGAAAACAGGATGTATATCCATTGCAGTACTCTGAAGAGAGATACTGAATCTAAAGAAGATGACACTGTATATGACTCATGCAGGTTGAAGGAATGGCAGCTACAAGACACAAAGAAATCTCTTGGATTCAGCGCAAGGATCTTTGCCTCAATTCCACTTTCTTCCTTTCATGTTTGCACCATTGTTGGCCACAGCAGTCCTGGAGCTTTATTTTATTCCCATTCAAAATGTTCATAAACAGTTTTGTTAGGCCTTTTCCAGTAGTCGTCCACAGATCAGAAACAGATAGTGTTCCTTTACTTGGATGCAGACATCCTCGTCATCAACGCATTTTACTGTAAATGACATCTTTTCACTGTGACTAATGTCAGGAGTATAGTCCATTAGTACGACAGGGCTTTGCTTTGCCGAGCCGCATCAATATGTTATCAAACATCTTCCTTGCCGTAAGGTCAATCAATTCATTGTGAATTGTTTTGCTGCAGTAATGGTCCATAGCTTCTTTACGAACTACTCAATGTAAGTGCTCATGCATGACACTGTCATATTTCCCAAGGAGCTCTACCAAACCGAGGAAATTACCATTTTATGTTCAGTGAGCAACTTATCTGATGAGCCCCAGAAAGCCAAATTATTCTTTGCAAGAAAGAGGGTAATTGAAATCAGACTCATGAGCACATTCCTCCAATGCTTGGTTTCTACATTTAATAATGCATAGATGCAGAAAACCAGCATATTTATTCAGCTTGAGCTGGGACTTGACCATCCATTTGGAGTAGGCCATAAAATGGCCAGGTGACTTTTCATGTTGGTTCAGATGATTAGCTAAATTATGCTCAAACAACAATTTGGCATTCTTGGCAAATATTTTGTAACAAAAAAGGAATACTTTGCCATTTGATTTCAAACTAACCAATGCCGATTCTATTTCTCACCATTCTTAAGCACTCTTTCACAGTGTGACTTTGAGAAGTGTCACTTCTGCTCAACAATGTCATATCCTCATGGATTTTTTTGCCTGGTCTGTTCAAAATTGTATGATCAATATCAGGGTTTAGAATTGCCAGTCATAAAGCAGGATCTGATGTATCAATTTGTGGTGTGCAATTTTTCTCACTGTTTCTGACGTGAGGCTGATTGTTCTTTGTGGCTCATATGAAAAGGAGAGTGACATTCTTCATCACTCTCCTTTATGCTGCCAGGAAAACTGAACTATTCTCTGTCGCTTTCCTCACAATTCCATTTATCTTCAGGTAAATCTACTAATTCCTTAGGAATAGGACTTCCATCATTTATGCTTCATTCCTCAGTTTCCTCTGCACTGGGATGATTGCACTGGTGGTTGGTGAAGCTTCACCTGAGGAAGGCTAGCTCCCCATCCCACCTCTTCCACCCCAAGCCCTGCCCCCTACCCCTCACCACAGCCAGCTCATGGGTCTATGCCTGACTCCCTCCTCTCCTTCCCCCCACCTATCATCCCCACTCCTCTCCCAGCATGAGCTGCAGCCTGTGCGCTTCAGTAAGCAAGAACTGAATCAGCATGGGACGGGAGCTGCCATAGGATGACTCACTCAGCCTGTTCCTCCCTCCCTGGCTGACTGGGGGCAGTGACAATACTTACAGACCCAAGCCTTGGGAGGGTGCATTAAACAGACACCCCCACTCCCGGGAGCTTGGGAGGGACACGAAGTTTGGGTAGGAGGAAGGAGGGGTGCAGACCGCCACATGGGAGGAGGTGGGCTGAAGCAGAAACTCCACATCCCAGCATAAAGACCTGGTGGGTGGCTGGGCAACCTCTCTCTGTCCTGAGCCTGAGATGAACACTCACACCCATTCCTTCCTGTCATGCTGGTCTGGCTTGTGTGCTGCTGCAGCAGGGGTCTGTGTGATACTATACCAACCCTCCTCTTCCCTCCCCATCTCACATCTTGTTCTGCCCCAGTACTAATACATGTAGTTAATGTGTATATATGGTTGCTACATGCATTTTTTTTTCCAGAAATGGGCTTTCTACAGTCTGCTCCAAAATTTTTTCAAATATCCATATTGTTGAGTTGACTCACAGACTGATGCTGGAGCAATCCAGCTAAGGGGTGCTGACACACGGGGGGTGGGGGGACAGCCTGGTGGCCAGAGGCCACTGTGAAATGTGTTTCACTGGCTGGCAGTGGCACAACTGTGGTGGGACTCCTCCTGCTGCACTGGGGGCTGGAACATGAGGGTAGTGGCCACTCAGGGCCCCTGTGAAATGCATTTATCTTTCCACTGGCTGGCCCAGCTGTGGGGCTCCTGTCCTGCTGCTGTCTGTCAGTGACTGGTGCCTGCTGATGCTGGAGGGAGCAACTGAGGTATGGGAAGCGAGGGGTGGAGGGGAGACTTCTCACTCACAGTGTGGGGGCTCTGGGGATGGGGGGTGGAGAGAGTAGGGATGTGGCAGGGGGCAAGTGGTGAGGGGAAAGGAGGCTTGTAGCGGAGGGGGGCAGGGAGGAGAGACAGAACAGGATTGGGCAGCAGCAGCAGTGAGGAAGGAGGGAGAAATTCAGGGATGCCAGGGAGCAGCGGCTGGGAAGGGGGGGGTCAAGCAGGCACATGGTGGGGGGGGCAGGGAAGCAGGGAGGAGACAAAGGGCCAGCAGGAGGAGGGACGCAGGCAGCAGTAGTGAGGGAGAGGAGAGGAAGAAGAAACCGGCAGAGCAGGGCAGCAGCTGGGCAAGCAAGGACAGGGTTGACACTGAGATCGGGGGCGGGCACCGGGCAGGCAGCACAGATCCTGAGTAGCAGAGGGCCGTCACGCACAGGCGGAGTTGGAGAGAAGTGAAACTGAGGAGAATGCTGGGTGGGCGGTCTCACGCAGCTGCCTGTGGGTGTGCCTGCCTTGCCTTCCCAGCAGGGAGCGGGCAGGGCAGGGAAAGAGGCGGGGCCATCATGGCCTCATGCTTCGGCGGCTTTTGGTGGCGGTGGCCCTTAGGGAGGTCTTAGCCTTCCCCTGCCTTTAATACAGGTCACCCATGGATGATTGCTACTGCCTAAACCCTGGTCTAGGTTGTTCTGCTTCAGATATTTGCCCCTCAAATTTGCCACTTGCGGCAAACTAGATTGCTATTGAGCTTCCTAACTAGCTCCCGAAGGCTTCTGGGACATCTTTTATTTTCTACCGGGGGCAACCAGACAAAATCAGGGAGAGCAGAAGTCTATGTTCCGCAGACTTTGAAAGTCATCACACATTACATGTTAAGAGTGGCAAAAGAAGGAACAGTATTTCTTTTATTTTATTGCATAGATAGGGATTTGATAAATATCTCTGACATCTCCTTAAATATGTCCTTCGTTAGTCGTTACGTACACTCTTCAAGTCAAAATACAAATACACATTGACAATTGTACAGTAAAACAAGGTTCACGCTATCGCAGGTGGGCTTTCACTTCACTTTGTTCTTCCATCTCACTGACTGGCAACGCCCTGGCTTTTTGTAACACCATGAGTGCATGGCTGACAATTCTAGGAGCTTTGAGGAAATATGCAGTTCTCAAAGCCTGGAAGGTTCCACAAGATTCTACAAAAGTCCAGACCATTCCAGGAGGCTAGTGAAAAATGAATCCACATACAGAGTATCTTAAACATTTTAAGTGAAACGTTTTATTTTTTCTTTTGTTGCTAGCAACAAAAATAGCACCCTTGCACCCTGTGCTCCCTAAGTCCGGTATCCCAGATGGTCACCTGGGACACCTGCCCCTAAATCCAGTCCTGTACTAAAGGCCCATGCCAATTTTTGCAAGAGAGAAAACACTGATGCCCTGACTGAATAAAAGTGATTCCACACAGTGTGCAGTGACCTCCTAATGCTGCCTACCAAAAATTCTTTTTGCACTCTTAATTGAATATGGTATTTTTCTTCACTTTCTCATCTAAAACTTTTGAAATATATGTGTGAGCTGTGGAAGATCTACTGCCTTCCTTTTCATTGATGGGTCCTTTCACCCCTGGGTAGATTGTCAATTTTTGCAAAGTTCTTCAGGATCCTTTAAGATGCAAGTTGCTATACAAACATTCAGTATCAATTAGATGTGGCCTAAATCTTGGGGCCTTGTGGATTTACAGATCTACTCATTTTCTTGATTAATTTGACAGTTTGTATTTCTTCAAATTAGTTTTAATAAAAACTTCAAAGAGCAGAAAATTCCTGCCATCCTTGTCCTCCTTTAGAATCCCCAAAAGTATTCACAAGGGCTGCTTTGTGACAAAAGAAATCTATTTATAAGCCTGCGGAACAGAGGGTTCTACTGATTTACAGCCAACTTGGATTTGTGACATACAGATTGTGGCAAACTAATGCAAGGATCTTTTTCAGTATGGAAACAGTCTTGGGGGGATAAGGAAACTGTATTGGGCATTTATGTTCAGAAAGGCACCTGACAGCTTATGGTGCAAACAATGTAGAGAGTCTGGAGTAGAATTGTTCAGATAGTATAATACGGATATTAAACAAACCAACCTGGCAGTGCAGCTAGCAAGCAATGAGTTACTGGCATTGTATTAGAACAGTGGCAGGCGTGATCAACCAAGATCCCATAGGAACTATGTCTAACATCATCATTGATGCAGAGGATAAGTGAAAGTGATAAAATGGTCTGATACGAAGCTAGGATGCATAGCAAACACACAATTTGAGTTGTTGGACCAGTGACAAATGAGGTTTAATGTGGAGTGTAAGATTATTCACCTCAGATAAGTTTCACCGCTTTGCAAAGGCTTATGGCACATATAACACCCTAAGGGGAACATAAGGAGTACACAGGCCTTGTGCAGGTCCCCATGCACGGGGATGAAAGTCACACTTAGGAAAGATTAATACAGACTTTACACAGCATAAAGTTAAATTAGAAGTGGTAAGGGGCACCTGTTGCTCAAATTAAATGAATTCTCAGTTCAGTGACTGTAAAAAGACCAATTCCATTGTAGGGTGCAAATACAGAACAATTTCTCTTTGGGCAAAAGTTATATTGCCACTTTTCACTGCATTGTGAAGACCACATTTATTGCACCCCATACAGTTTGGATCTTCACACTTTGAAAAGAAATTCCAAATGAACTGGAGAGAAGATTAAAAGAGAGGCAACTAAAATGATACAAGGTCTCAAGAGTATGACCTGTGAAGGAATGATTCTGACTGCTCTCCAGGGTTTTTTAAAAAAAAGAGAACAAGGGACTGAAGCTGGGGTAAAAAACCCAAACAAATATGTCACTAAGTGGCACCTCCATTGTCAGCCTGGCCTTCAAGACAAGAGAAGGAATCCAGACATGCAGTGTACACTACTCTCACATCCTCAATGCAATCCTCCCTGGTCAGGGTTGAGATGTGTTTGTGGCATGGAGACGCTTGCATTGCCTCACCTGTGATGTACAGTGCCTGGCCTGGGGATAAATAGATGATGTTGGTCTCCAGGGCCATCAATTGGCTATCTTAAGCAATACAGACACACAAAAATCAAAGTAATGAAGATCTATTTAAACTTGGATATTAGGGTAAAAGTTTAGTGACAATAGGGAAGTGTGCTTCGTAAGGTAGTACAGTCAACACTAGACAGCTGTAAGAAAGTTTTGAGAGGAATAGCTAATAGGATTTTTTTTTTGTGAAGCAGAGTTTTATCTTAGATAACCTAAGAGGTCACCCCCCCCCCAGTCCTGCTATGATTCTATGAAGACTTCATGATAGCCAGAGCAAGGCAGCAACATGGGGAAGGTATAGGTTCATTGTGCAAGTTGCTCTATGGGGGTTTAATGGTGGGACAGATCTGTGTCAAAGACATGGTTAGAACTCAAAATATGAACAAAAGTGTAACAGGGGAAGCAGATATATGGGAATCTATCTGAAAATCTAAATCCATTATTAACCATATCTTTGAGCGTTTTGGGCATCAGTATTACAAGCATCTGCATTACAAACACTCAGTATACTGAAGCAGAGAGACCTAGAGACATTTAAGAATGATCTAGACTAAAATTTCCAGAGCTGCATGAGACATTTGGATGCCCAATTCCCATTTAAATTAATGGAAATAAGGATTTGGATGCCCAAAGGTATCTTTAGAAATCTGAGCCTTTTTTTTCTTCTCCCTAACTTTTCCTCAGGTATAGTATACATCTTTAATGGTTGTTACCTACTAGGATAAAGTCACACTGTTGGGACTCAGACAGCCATCTTACAAATATATATAATATGAGTATCTTAATTTATGATCCTCTGTTTGCTGAGTTTTGTTTGAAATCAGACTCAGCGGTATTTGTATTCAGATTTGCATTCACATGCTAATAGATTTGCAATGAACATTTGATTCTTCATTGCCCACCTGCTAGATGAGAGAAACGGTACTATTGGCAGAATTTTGGAATGTGGATCTCTAAGTTAGTTGCCCAGTTTCACGTTCAGGGAATGCAATCAGTGCCTCAATGCACACTTTAAACTCCTCATTGTCTATTTGGTGTAATGTTTTAGCTTTGGCTTTGGTGTGTCTGTATTACTGTACTGACTTGAGTGATCAGATATGGAACCAGGTGTTCAAGTTTGAAAACTGGGCTCAATAGGCCAAACTCTACCCTAACTTTGAACAATCACTGGAGGTGAATGGGGCGTACACCAGGGCAGAATTTGTTGCACTGTGCTTGGAAGGGCTGGTTTTATTAAATAACTACAGATGGGCCTAAAGTGCAGAGCTTTGATCCAGATCTGAACTAGCTTGGGGTGTTTGCTGGGGTTTTTGTTTGGGCCATGCTAGAGTTAAATGCCAGCTACAAAGTCTGTAGCTGTTCAGAACTGAAACTGATACAGGCCCATCTCTAAACATAACTACACTAAACACAGGGGAAGGCTCAGCAGAAGCACATGGTTAATTGCTGGTTGTTTAGGTTCACCAGCCTTTTCTTCAATTCAGCTTTCAAGGAATATACAAGTACAAGCAAATAGAAAGTGTGCGTGAACACACACTTAGATCAGTAGTTTCTGTGGGTCATAATTATATGTTTATAAATAGGGCGTAGCTCCTCACTGGCTCCTGGTAAGTTATTGGTACAGCCTTGTTGTCCCACAGCTTGTGTACTTTCAACTGCTGTAAGCAGAAATGTGAGCCAGACTCTCATTGTGTGGCCTTGCACAAAGGGCATCTCAGACACACAAAGTCCTGTTTTAAAGTTGTTTTGAAATCAGCTGGTCTTGTTTTTGGTTCCTAAAAATATTGTATCTGTACATAATTAACTCTCTGAAAGACACCGTTGTTATGGAAAACCTTAAAGGCACATTCCACCGTCAGGCTAGATCTGACTCAGGGTCTTCTGAAGGCCATCACATCCTTTATTTTTAATTTATGTAACAGATTCCCAAAGGATCATGCTACTGCTAGGAAAGCAGAGGCTATTTCTCTCTTAAATAGGCAATTTTCACAAGTTAGCATATGTATGTTAGAATTATTTATAAGATTCGGGTTGTCTTCTCCTAAAAAAGAAAAAGCTCACACGGTGTTCCTGTGCTGCATGTTGAAGGAGAATCTGGATTCTCTTGAAAAGATCTTCATTGGTCACCTTTCAAAACATATATTAAAATACAAACTTGCCTGATTAACAGTGTTGGCACATTACCTAGAGCACCAGCAGCCCCAACTAATAGGTATTGATAACCAGATTGCACCTGGCAGTCTCTTTAATAGGAAGATATGTACCACAAAACTACAGGTCTCTGCATGGAAGCAGGACCACTGCATGATAGGACATGGAACCTCTGAAGGCCTCATCTCTATTGAGCAACTGTGGAATGCGTCTTAAATCCCATGGTCTGCATTTAGCCTGTGGGATTCGCTGTGATACCACTGCACTAAAAGCTGCTGACAGCTGTTGACCTGAAATAGGGACTCTCTTATATATGGATATGGATCAGGACCAGACTTAAACAATAACCATCAAAACAGAAAACTTTCAGAAACAGCATTGATCAGACAGACCACAGCTAACCTCCAGCAATGTCAGCATTAGGGTTCACATCTGAAAGGTGAACTGGAAGGTTTTAAAAAGAAAAGTTTGATTCTGTATTATTAATTTAATTTGGGGACTTTAAAAGGTCAAAGTTTGAAAATTAATAACAAGCTCATCACAAGCGGAGGTTAGCAGGAGAGACAGATTATAAGCTGTTTGGGGCAGGGACTGTTTTTTGTTTTTTTTTCTGTGTTTGTCTAGCACCTGGCACAAAGGAGTCATGGTCCATGACTGGGGCTCGCAGTGCTGTGATAACAGTAATAGAGGTAAGCAGTAGGTCCTGGAAAAACCCCTGTGGGATCAAAAAACCATAGGGGCTGGATAGAAAGGCCATGGTAGGCAAAGGCAGCAATGCAATGAGAAGAATTCAGGGGCATTGGATTTACTTATATCTAGGCTACTGTCCTGTTTGTGAATTGCAGCCTGTGAACATTAGGCCCCGGGAATCCTCTTATGTGCAAGGGTTTATCCTATGTCATCTAACCTATCCTAATTCCAGACATAGTATAGTCAATGTAAATACACATTTGTGCTCCTGCAGGCAGAACTGTCCTTTCCAGCTACATATTTCCATACTGTTTAGTCAGATAGTACAATATGTTCCTTCTCAGCAGGTGGCAGAAGGCCAGCTGCAATTTCTCCTCTCACCTTTTTGCAAAAGAACAAAATCAGACACACTGAAATACTGATATTACCCTACTGGGGAGATTTGGAAGAGAAAGTACAGTGCACCCTGTGCAGTGTTATGAGACAGAGTGCAAGGACCAGGCTGGTGGTCTTTCCTTGGAAGAACAGACTTGAAAAGGAGGGTGTGTGTGTGTGTGTGTGTGTGTGACCACATTAAAAGTCGTTAGAGCAATTACCCTTCTCTTCATTCCTAGGGATTTAATCTCTGCATTTGTAACAAAACCCACTCAGTAAGGCAGAAAAGGCATAGCACAGCCTTTAAATAATTAGCGCTTCCTGTTAGTGTCTGACTTTTCTCAAACATTCTGATACTAGGAAGTCCTAATTTGGCACTATGTGACTTTAAAGCCATAAAGCTCCAAAAGCAGCTCTCTCCAAAATCATTATGGCAATGCTTTTAATTATAAAACGGTAGCCATAAATGTGTTTGTAGCAAACTGGCAGGTGCATACTCTATTTCTGCTAAGCACAGGCAGAATATTTTCTTGCCAGGCTTCCTCTGGAAGAGCTTCATGACAACATTTCTTGGTGTGTGAATGATTTTCGTGTCATTAAGAATACCTCCAAGCAGAACATGCAATTAATGGCGTAAATAAGTAGGCTCGGAAGGATTAGATTTTTATTGGTAAATGTCAGTAAATGTTAATTTTGCTATGTACACACAAACTGATGAAAATATTTCCATTAATGCTGATACAAATTTACAGCTAGAAAAGTAAGAAAACTGCTACTTGAGAACTTATTTTGATTTAAGGATATTTGCTTTGTATATTTTGACATGTGATGCTGACTATTTGTGTTTTAATGGTTGTAAGTAACCTTTCAACTTTTTGAATCTCAACATCTACTGTCATTAAATAACTATTGAGTCCCCCATTGTCTGTCTGTCCCCAGCTGCAGGAAGTTATGGTGATCAATCTAAATTGATAAAAATTGAAAGTGCTTAAAATCTAAATGGATACAAATTGAATAAAAATAAACATCAGTATCTTTCACCAAAATTATAGAATTGGCAGAATTGTTTTTGCATTTATAAGATGTCAGTCTCAGCACTTATTTGGTAGAGTCCTTTTCTTGGGACAGATTCTCAGCCGAGACAAATCTTTGTCGCTCCAGCTGAGCATCTGGCCTGTTATCTTTAAAAATGTAATTCAAAGAAAATTAAAAGCTAGCTGGATTCAGTGGCATAAATTTCTTGATGTGAATTACTATGACCTCACTTCTAATTTTTCTCCAGTCTTATTTCATTTGATGTTAGTTGGATGTTGCCTAGTATAGTCTCACATGTACCCGACAGGACTTAAGGTTATGCATTTGGAGGAAGTCTTATATGTATTAATTATTATGTTGTATTGTGGAAACTCCTTGAGGACCCAATGTAGAAGTAGGGACCCATTGTGCTAGATAACAAACAAATGGTCCCTGCCCTAAAGAGCTTGCAATTGAAGTAATATAACAATAACAATTCGAGTTAATATTACTGTGCCTACATTACAATGGTGGCAATGAGCTATTTAGCAAGTTACCACTCTAGGTACTTGATTGTACTTGATTGGAAACCACCACATATTTGTCACTGGAATTCATAGTGTGTGAAATTCACCCATGTTCAGAAAGATCTATTTACCACTTAAATCCCACTTAAAGTCCACTTTCGAAGGGCTTCGAAGGCACTTAACTGGGTGCAAATATCCTTGTGCTGCCCTCTAAATGGGAGCAATTTCTCTCCATCCATGTAACATGATTACAGTAATTCATGCCCATTCAGTGGATAAATAGTAATACTGAGCACTCTCTGACACATACCCTTAAATAGCACCACATTCTGGCCAGTTATGAGCAATTTCAGCTCTGCTGCTATGTGATCAAGGGGAAGAGGTACAGGATTGGGAATATTGGGGTCGCATTTCTGTTAACTTGCTGGGTGACCATGTTTTAAATCATTTAATGTATCTGCACCTCAGTTTCCTCATAATGCAATATGGGGAAAATAATGCTCAGCTCTCTTAAACTGCTGTAAGTGCTCTCATGCAAATCAGTGTGGCCTAGTGAATAGAGTACTGAAGTGGTACTCAGGATACCTGGTTTCTATTCATGGCTCTATCCCTGGCGGCTGGGAAGTCAAGTCTCTCCCTGTGTCTTTCCCCATCTGATTTAATTCAAAATTTATTAAACTGTTTTCATTCAAGCTGAAATCAATTAAACTCATTTCATTCAAAAAGTGCTGAGATCTACTGATGAAAAGAGCTAGGGATTACTATTGTTCTATAAATAAGTGCAGCTAACTGCTTTCAATCAATGTTACTCACTGTTGGTTGACATTGGGAGGAACCAGACATTTTCTGTGTGTGCTAGCGCTCTGAGTGACAAATGTAACTTCTTCCTTTCTGCTGCAAATATGTGGGCCAAAATGCAGCGTCTTATTCTCCCCTGTGCACCTTCCAGAGTTTGCCTTGGCTGAAGTCCCATGCGTTATTTCTTTGTGGAACACATTGGAGGTATTCCTCTGAAATAGATAGAGCCTGATGCTGTCTGTCCTAGATGGTTGTCTAGAACACCACTAGAATGTTCACTACTTAGTGAAATATCTATTTTAAAGGGATTTGGTAATATAGCGTCTATACCAGGTACAGAAAAAGAACATTTCCGATTTGACAGAACATTTTAATCCTTTATGTTTAGAACCCATTGAATGATCACTTTTAAAAAAAATGTATAATTTAAAAAAATAGCTCCTTGCAGCTACCTGTATCTTGTTGCCCACACTGTTGTGGGTTGAAAATATATACAAGATCTGTCTGAGTTTTTTCTTCTTGCTACAGAGCAAGATTCAAAATGACTGGCTTAAAAGGATATTTTTTCTCTATATATTTTGATTCAGATAACATTCTTCCTCTATGCTTTTTATCATGTGAAGGATGTCACACAGGAGGATGGTCCCATCAGAATCTTGTGCTATGCAGGAAAAAGGAAAGAGCCTAAGTGTCAATGATACAATACAGATGCTGATATCAGACTACAGTATTTGGTTTTTTGCTTTGAAAAATATATTTGTTGCATTGGGAATAGATGGTTTGCCAGTTAAACCAACAGCAGGATTTTGGTGGGGTGCTTATAATTTGAGGCTGAGATTCTTAATGCTTCCAAAGAGATGGAATACCAATTTCCCCTGAAATTAAAGTTAACGGAAACTGAACATCAGTGTTGCCTAGGTGGCTTGGAAAATTGCACCCTGGCCTTTTAAGATGGATGGCTAACTGGAGGTGGTTATATTGAATTTTACTCCTACACATTGATTACACTGTAGTGTAATTGTGATGTATTTTTAAGATGCTATGGGTGCCTAGAGCAAATGGATAGTTATTGTTGGCCTGGTCTAGACTAGGACATTAGGTCCATATAACTGTCCCTTGAGGTGTGAAAAATCCACCGCTCCTGAGTGATGCAGTTAAACTGACCAAACACTTGGTGTAAACAGCTACTGCCTTTCACTGAAGCACTACAGCAGCAAAGCTGCAACAGTCCTGCTGTAGCAGTTTGGATAGTAAAGCCTTAGTGTTTATATAAATCAAAATAAATAAATAAATATTATTGTGACCAGAGTACACTCCTGTATTCACACCTTGTACAAAGATGAGACTAGTTTGTAGGTTATCTTTTTGAAAAGTCAATTTGCTGGACAGTACTGTCTTGATAACATGTGTGACAACATTGTAAATATGAAGTTAAGATTTCCCTGTATGATAACATGTCTTCCAAACCCCATAGCCCTGACCAGGCAGAAGTCAGGTCTTTCGTAAACAAAGGAAGGAATATGTGCTTACCTTACTTTGCTCTTCAGCAGAAGAGTCATCAAGCCAGGTGTGCATGTGGGGGGGGACCCAGCAAAGAAAATCCTTCCACATACACTCTTTATCTCCAGGGTCTCAGCTGGAAATGCTGTTCAAGAAGGGGACTGAAACTACTAAAGAAAAGGGACAAACACCCCAGATGCCCCTTTCTCTCTCTTCCTCTCTCCACCCTTACCCACCTCATTCTCTGCAGCTGAGAAGACAAAAGGAATCTGGGGTGGGAGTCCTGACCTGAAAGTTTGATCAATAATGTGCTGGAGCACAATAATGTGCTGTGGTAAGAAAGTTTGCTTTGCAACTAAAATATTTTGAGTAGATGCTAGTAAGCATTTTCTTTTAACCATTTCTGACTTTATGCCTCATTACTTGTACCCACTCAAAATCTCTTTGTAGTTGTTAAACTTCTTTTACTGTTTTATTTAAACCAGTGTGTTTAATTTGGAGTGTCTGGGTAACAGTTAAAGTAATAAACTGGCATATTAGTTTCTTAATGGAACAATGGACTTAACATATTTGGTCTGTCTGGGAGGGATGTGCAATACAAGACATACATTTCCTGGGGAAGATCTAGGACTGGGTGAGGGGGGACTGTTGCGGGTCATCCTGAAGCATAACGAAGGCTGGTCAGAGCCAGGGTGTAGTTGGCAGGCTGCAGTTACACACATACACACACACCCAGGTGTGGCTTGCTTGCTGGAAGGCTCTGTGTGAGTAGTCCAGGTGGGAGCTACTATGGCAAGGCAATGTAAGGCACTCATCTTGCAATGCCAGGATGACACAGACCTCTGAGGGTCTGGATTGTACCCTGCTAGTCACAATTATTATTTGTATCGTGGTAGAATCTAGGAACCCCAGCCCTGGGCCAGGACCCCATTGTGCTAGGCAGTGTTCAAACACAGAATTAACAGATTGTCTCTGCCTCAAAGAGCTTACAATCTAAGGGCTTGTCTACACAGACAATTAGGCTGCAGAAAGCTGAGATGACAATCTACTCCATGCTAGCCTGTTGTGGTTTAGCTGTTCATGTACACCCTGCTGGGGGGCACTGACAGTTCGTTAATTGGCTTTGGGCTAGTCTGATTTCAAAGAGGACTAGATCAAAGTGCTCTAACAGGCTGTTAACGTGCATCCACAGTGTGCAAATAGACAGTTAGACCACAGCAGGCTAGATTCTCACTCCAGTTTGCTGCAGTCTAATTGTTCATGTAGAGAAGCATTCAGTAAATAAACTAGAGATGAGGGGGCTTGATTCTCCACAACCTTGCATAGCTATTCACACATGTGCAAGCTCATACAACAGGCTACCATCACTGTAAGTGACTAGAAAATTACGATCTTTTTCTGTAGTGGTTTTTACCTCCTGTGATGCTGTCTAGGCTGGCTTATGACAGAATGCTAATCTTAGGTCAGAAAACAGAGCAGGCACCTCAAATGGGGGCATATTCTAGAATTAGATTTCACCAAGCCACTAACAAATGTGAACTCCTGGACCATTATGTCAGCCCTGGTCCACACTTACCTGGCAATTCGGCGGCAGTCAACGGGAATTACGCAAGCTACGCAGAGTATCTTGCGTAACTCCTGTCGACTGCTTGGCTTCCCTTCTGCATGGCATCTTCACTGCAGTGCCGTGACAGGAGCAGCGTTCCCCTTGACACAGCGCTATGCCACCTGAAGGGATGGTTTACCAGAGCCAACTTCTGGATCGACTGAGCTGTCAGTGAAGACCCACTCAATCAATCCAGATAGGCCGATCTGACGGCGGCGACTCTGCTGCTGTGAGTATAGACATACCCTTAGTCTTACTATGGAGTCATAGTCCCCTTTGGCAAGAAACTGGAGAGCCTTTCAGACAAATTGGACTTAGTGATAAACGGTCACATAAACCAAAAGTCAAACCCTATCCAGTTTCTCCCAGTCCAAAAAGACCAGTCACTTATCCCCAGATCAATTGCTACTCTGGATCTGACACCAAAGACGGTGCTGGCAGCCAAGTCTCTAGTAAACTAAAGGTTTATTAGAGAAGAAAGGGACATGAGTTATGGAGGGGTTAAAACAGGTAAAATATAATAAAAGGTAAATCAGTTTGTAACTTTAAATGGTGGCTGTGGAGAAATAAACTGCCAGTTTACTAAAAGCCTTTTCCAGGGCTACACCAGAGCAACTCTGGGAATCTGTCATCTTATTCAGTTATTCCACCTTGTTAGAATCTAAACAGCTCAGAGATGAAGGACGTTCCTTTGAATCAGTACTTATAGCTTCTTTTGCAGACGACAATCTGCTAAGTGTTTTTACTCACACAATGGCCACTTGCTTCACAATTAGCATTTCCAGTTACAGTTCTTCATTAACATTTCATAAGATTTCTTGGAGTAATTTAGTTACCGGGTTATTCACAAATGCAAATATTGGTAATAGCGAACAATAGTGCATTTCTGTCACTAGCTTTCATAAATTCATTTTCATATTAGCACCCCGTTTAATCTAGGTTTATCTAATTACAGGGTTATACATAATGTTAATAATTTTGGGGGTATATGCAATGTAAATAGTAAACGACTGGTTACACGTAAGTGAATACAATAAGATTAGCATCTCTTTGAATCTCTATTAACATACAAGTGAATTAGTTTGAATATATATTCACTTTTTGGATATTCATCCGCAAATGAAATGGCCTCTGGCCTGAGTTTGTCAGCGTCACACCTCCACTTTGGCGTGCATGACGACAAGGTTCAAGATGATGAAGAATCAGACCCAAGCGCTGTACTCAGTTTACAAATGCTTGAAATACAGGGTGAGATTTCACTGTAGCTAAATGGTGACTGCAGTGGAAACGAGGGTAACTCCAGGATTGCTACCATACTAGGTCATTGAGTGATTGTCATCTTACACTTGTTGCCACTTAAGCTATGCCACCATGGTTTGTGATTGTTTTTGTCAGCTGCCATGTATTACGTCTAACCTTTTGGTCTTTGGATGGAAGACCCCCAAGGAAGGCCAACATGCTGCACTAGGTGGTGGGTGTCTCGGTAGATAACACCTTCCCTCCTCTGATTTAGTCCTGAACCAATGCCCTAGCATGGATCTAGAAGCTTCTGTGCCACTGGAGGTGCCCTCTTTAACACTATCTGGACAGGCTGGCCCCAGTATGAGCTAGTGGCAAGAGGCTACTCAAGTTTATATCACTGGCGTCACTAAGGGACTTTTATGCTAGTGGACAATCAGAATAGTGCAGCCAAACTCCTCCCAATGTGCCTCTCTCATTCCCAAAGCATAACTATGGACTTATACGCATTATCACTTATATCAGTATACATTATGTCACGCAGGGATGTGAATAAACCACCCCCCAAGCAACATAAACTACACAGACCTAAGTGCTGGTGTGGATATCTCTGTCAGCAGGAGCACTTCCCTGCTGACATAGCTACTGCGTCTCTCTGATATGGATTTTATTATGCCAGCAGGAGAGCTTTCTCCTGTTGGCATGGAGCATCTTCACCAGACATGCTATAGCAGCAAGGCTGTACTGTTTCTAGTGTAGAGTAGCCTTGGGTCAGAGGTGGAGAGGATGGCTGACACAGGGGCAGTTTCCCTCAGCTTGATACCAGTAAAGAGTCTCTCCCTTCCCCCCCCCCCACTAGAGAAATTCTTCACCAGCTGGTTACACCCAGACTCAGGTCTCCTGGACTACTAAGCCATCCCCTCCAGCTTTATTTACAGGTGATAAAAGGAGATTTGTACATGGAATTGTCAGTATGTAGTTCACTCACCCCACTGGCTAAATGTTTCCTCTTAACAGCAATCTCACGCTTCTTTGAGAACCTGCTCTGTTTTTGAAGCACAGAGGCCTGCAACTCAAATTAATATAAGGGAGAGGAAAAGGGGCACTAAAGGAAATAGTGTTTCCCTTTTCAAAAAAGTAATTAGGATAGACAGAGGGCCCTGGTTAACTACTTGCTATTCAAACACTGTGTGTGCATGTGATGATAAACTAGTTTTTCGGGATAAATATTAATTATGAATACATTCTGTAGGGTCCTAGCCTGTATAAATGGCCAGTGTACAATGGAAATGTCCCTTAATTTGGCATTAGTTTGTGTGATCCTGATTTTAGTACATGTACTGTTTTTTGTCAGGGAATAGGCAATGGAATTGCTTGCAGTTCTGAAACCAGGTCTATCCTGTAGCTTCATCCCATGTCCTTTTCTACAGCATATAGCGTAGTCAGAGAGGGTAATTAAGGTAGGAATAATTTGTGCACAGTAGTCGTCTAGGGAGTATTCACGGAGCAAAATTCTCTCATTCTTATAATACAGTAGTGTGCAAAGTTAAAGGATGTGACCATAAGTCCAAAACAATAGAACCTCATCATTTCCACCTAATGCACTGAATGTTTGTTTATTATTAGTGCAGACTGTGTTTGCAGATCATGATCTGGTAAAAATATTTATTAAATATAAGATCTGTGAGTGCACATTTTAAAAATACTAATAATATTGCAAACCTTATATCTGTACAATCTATAGCAGTGTTTTTTACTTAGTTTATGGAAGCACCCATCATTATGTGGTGCTATCTACCCGTCCACCTATGCTTTTTTATGGTGCTCATTGCCATAGTATATGGACACAATACAAATGGATGGATGGATTGATAAAAGTGAAAAAACAAATCCAAAAGCTAGAAAATGGATACATTGCACAAAAAAATACAAAAATACAACTAAGATGATTTTATAGGCTAAAAAAGGCATGTTTGTTCACACCTGTATGAACATACTTCAAAACAGGATGGGCAAACTATGGCCCAAAGATCAAAATACAGTCTATCAAGTCCAAGGGTATGTGCTGATTGATGATCAGCTTCCGGCTTATACTGCTGGAGAATTTAAATGACAAGCAGTTCCCATTACCTATCAAAGAAGATACAAACGTATTTGTGAATATGGGCTATAGGGAAACACAACTCTTGGGTTCCATTTCCAGCTATGCCACTGACTAAATGTATGGCCTCAGGGAAATAGTGACATCTATGTTATCAAAAGTATCCATTTGTTTTGAATAAAAAAGATTTTCTGTGTGTGTGCGTGTCTAGCTTTGATACACCTAGGCCCAGGTTTTAAGAAGCACCAGGCACCCACAGTTTGCATTGATGTCAGTTAGAGGTTGTGGTGCTGAGCCTTTCTGAAAATGAGGTCTCAAGATGGGCACCCAAAAACCAATGGTTACCCATATTAATGGACTTTTTTCACCCCTGCTCCCTCCAAATTGCCTTAACCTCTCTGTGCCTCATTTTATATCTCTGTGTCATGGATATAGTAATAGGTTACTGCTTTGTACAGGTGTTGTGAGGCATAGATAATAAATGTGAATGCTTTGCGGTCCTTGGATTCAGGAACTGCTAGGTCAAATTCAAGGCACTATTCACACTCAGCAAAGCCTTTAATTGTCTTGTTCTATGAGGTCTCCCTCCAGGTTTCTCATCAGAATCTCTCTGTCCCCCAATGGTGTAGTTTATGCGAGCTGATAGTAGGACATTCTCCATGCTTAGTTCTCACCTTGTATTTTTTCTTCCCATTTGTAACACATTTGAATTTGAGCATTCTGAGAGCACATAGTAAAACTGAAGCTCTTTGTTCAGGCTTTTCATTCATGGAGTCTGTCAGCTATCTCACTAACTGGGCCCCTTGTCTCCGGTTGTTTGTGGGGGATTATGATTCTATTCTGGTTTGGGTCACATATCTTAATATCTGAGCTCCAGATTTGGGTAAAATGGTTGTTTTGTACATTTCCTCCACTCTATGTAAAGTGCAAAAGGATATTGCAGTGAAGGGTGTCTTACAAATGTGCATAATAAAAGTGCAATGTATTATGGGATGGTTGTGTCACCTGTTTGGGTTTTTTGAATGTTTGTTCATTTAAAAATAATTTAAGCATGGCCTTGAGGCACTTAGTTAATTGCCAGTTTGGTCCTCTGGGTCTGCAAATTTGGGACTGCATCTAAAGCCTGTTGAAGTTAACAGATGCCCATTAACTTCAGTGAGCTTTGGCTCAGATCCTGGGACACTAGTGATCTGATTCTAATTTCACCCCAGTTTTACATTGGTTTCAGTGGCTTCTCTTAATTTACATTGGTATAAGTGAGATCAAAATCAGGCCTCCACCCAGATCTCAAGTTTTTTTTCCTGTGGTAACTTCAGCTACTGGGGGCAAAGCTGGAATCTTACACATAAACACTATTTTCCTGCACTGGTGAGTATGAAGGCAAGTAGAACCACAGGAACAGGATGCATGGACAGTACTGTTATATATTTAGCAAGTGTTTATATAAGTTAAGGTGTCAGCATTCAGGCAGGTTGGAAAAAAAAAGTTTATTTTGAAGCTGCATCAGCAAAAAACTGTTTTGAGTTGTTCTGCTGTTTATCACCACATCAGATCAAAGTGTAAAGAACTGGTTTTGCCTTCTCTCAGACCGGATGGATGCTGACATACAGCTGTCCTTTTCTCCTCCCCAACACATCAGGGCTGAATGTTTTACAGATTTGAAGCATACGTAGGTTCTGAAATAAAACTGTGTGTGTTAAAGAAAACATCAACCTTTGTTTGTTTGTTTATATTTTCTTCTGCAGGAACGGCCAAGGGAGAAATAATGCTTACAGATGTTTGCAGTCATAGATTTAAGAGTCTAAAAATAAAATAACCTCACATGGAAACCTTGTTTATAGGCATTCTGAAACTAGGAATAATGTGTGCTTCAGAATCAGTTTCTTTAAAAATAAGTAAATCATAGAATTAACAAGTCCCAATTGTGTGCTTTATCATATTAAAAACATTTTAAGTACGATGCCCAAACATGAATGCTATCTAACAATGCCACAACACTAGAATTTAAATTCCATTTGTAATCCATTTTTTGCTTCACATCATGTCCTGCACCAGCCCAAGACAGATATGGATGTGAGAAATCCTGAAGCTCTGATATGACTGAGTTAGAACAGCTAAGCATTTTATCGGGTATTGTAATGGGGTTAACAGACCCCACGCTATACCAAGTCCCAGAATACATGGTTTGATATTGGAAGTGGCACTGGAGGCTGTGCAGAAAGACTTGGTAGGCCCATCTCACTGCTACCTTAAAGGTAGGTGGTGGGAATTGAGGGTTTCTGGAGTGGAGGGGAGGCTTGACTGGTGCTGGCTGTGTCCTGAGGATGAAATTCTCCGTGTCGACTCAGTAGGCTTCACTCACTCCCAACTTTGTTAATATTTGGTCAGTATTTATGGATCTGCTGTGTTAATTTCTGTCAAAATTCCTGTGGCATTTTCAGCTTACACACATTCTCTCTCTCTCTCTCATCTTAACTCAATCACTGCAGTTTTTTGTTTGTTTAAAACTTTTGTCATTACTCAAGATCATTTCTACCCTCTCCAGCCATTAAGCTAGGCAGAAGGTTAAATGATTACTCAGAACTTCCTGGAAATTCTCTTTTGTTTGTTTCAGAAACATTTAGGAAGTTTCTTTTCAGTGCCAGCTCTGCTACTTTGGCACCACATGATCCTCTACACTTGGATCATGTGCATGCACTCTGCAGAGTTTGTTTAACACAAGTTAAATCGCTTTCAGCTCAATGTTAAGTATAAAGCCTGGATATTTCCAAACATGCCAGGCACCTATACTTTTAAGATCACTCACACCTGGATTAATGGTGAAACATCTCCTTACCCTGTATGGATGTGGAAATTAACATGACCAACAACCATTGTTGGCTGAGTGTACAGCTTTCGTGCTCATACGTAGGCTGTATAACCTTCGTCCCTTCTATTTTCATTCCCATTTTGTTTGGAAGGCATGACACCTACTCACACTTGTCCCACAAATCAGAGTCAAGCTGCAGAGGTGTACTATACATCAGCTTGGAAGGAACAGATTTGTCAGTAAATGTGTTCACCATATGCATACAAACTGACAATAATATTTCCATCCATGATAATATAGGCAAAGAAAGACAAATGCTGTTTGAGAACTTAGTTTGATTTAAGGCTGTCAACTTCATACATCAAAATATATAAAGCAAATAATGTGCTTTGATGGGAATAAAGCTTTTAACTTTTTGAATCTCAATGTTTACTGTCATGAAATAATTGTTTGCTCTTCCTGTAATTTCCAGCCACCGTGAAAACAGAAATGGATAAAAATTAAAGAAATACTTTAAAAACAAACAATATCTGACATTAGATAAACAATCTAATTCTGCAAAGTCTAACTATGTGATCATGCTAATGGGCATAGGCAAATCTCAAAAGGTTAGGGTTCTGGATTCCATTCAGATAAGCAGTCACTTGAATCTACATAATTAGGCCAACTACTCTGTGTGATGGGGCTGTGGAACAGTCATTTTAAGAAAAAGAAAATGACTGTATAAGGCATAGTCCTGCCTCCTACACACAGCCAACCTATGGGAAGAAGTTTGTGTATTGATGTGAATAAGTCTGACAGACTGTGTGTAATAGCTTTAGTTCTCCTGATAGCTATTGATGTCAGCGTGAGTAAGTAGCTACTTCCTGCTTCTGCATACTCTAAATCCTCCATGCCCGGACAATGAGACAGCAGTGGGTAGGAAGGAGGAGGGGCAATTAACCCTGTAACCAGCACCTTGTCTTCATACATAAGTGACCAATTTAACTAAATTGGCTTAAAAACCGTTTTAATTTAAAATTTAAACCAATTTTTAATTTAAATTTAATTAATTTAATTTTAATTTTTGGTTTTAATTTAAATTTAAACCAATTTAATTTAAAATTGGTTTAAAAGTGTGTGTAACAGAGTGATCTACTCCTTTAAGTCCAGGGGCCTGGAGCCAGCCAGCTCTGGTCAAGTATCAGACCCAACTGAGAGAAGGTCAGGAGATCCCTATAAGTGCCTGAGACAGGTCGGTTAGAAGAAAGATGTAGGAAGTAGGGTAGATCCTGTGGCAAGTTCTGGAGCAAGGGGAGAAAGATGGAAGACGAAAGGTCTCTAGTCTCTGCAGAAGATCCAGGTCTGGGGAAAAGACTGGGTTTATATGTGGGACTTATGTTGAACTGTGTTCTTGTATTCAAAGGATAAACTGTCCCCCGAGGGAAATGGTCTGATCCAGACTCTGGGGCTGGCACTAGTCCTTTGTGGACTGTGGGAGGCAGGTTACAGTGCCTTATACTGAGATAGCTTAAACTGATTACAGAACAGCTTCAGTTGTATTTAATGTAAGGCCCTTTTTAATTGATCTAAGCATCCACAGGAGAGGGTTGCAATGACTTAACTAAAGCAGTTTCTAAATTGGTACAATAGTCTTGTGTTGACAAGGTCCTGAGTCCTGCTCTTTTTGGAGCCAGCTTCTCAGTCCATAGGCCAACTCTGTTTTCCCCTCCAGAAGCAGAAGGGGACTAAGCAACTCACTTCCAGGCCCTTTAATGACTGGCACAGCTCTAGCAGCAGGACTGGCAGGAAAATAAACCATGGCCTGATTCCTGACACCTTTTTAGCAGCTTTGGGCCTTCTCTTCCTTGTGGCCTCCAAGTTTTAGGTTTGGTCCTGCTTCCAACGGCACAGGATAGCAAGATGCCATGATCAAAAGAGACGATGTTTGTTATGATGAGTCTATACTTGCCAGCCACATAATTTCTTCTCTCTCCCTAGGAGATGTAAAGCATCAGTGCCTTTGCCACAGAAAGTATTGCCAGCAGATCCAGCAACACTCTGCATCAAACCACTGATCAAAGTAACTCAGTATTTTAGACTTTGTCCTTCCATCATCACAAGAAGACCCACTGTACAAACAGATTTGATTAGACAGAAGCATGCCAGTATTTTTTATAACCCCCATTGTTGGATTGTATCACATGTGGAAAATCTGGTGGTATTCCTATTGTGCTGGCTGTTGCTAATTATATAGCCCGTTCTTTCCTCCCTGAAAACAGCTCTTGGAAATGCTTCCAAAGTGTCATGAAAATGTGAATTATGCTGAAATAGCAGTGCATCACTGTCATGTTCTAAGGTACGTTTCAGACCAGTGAGAGGTTGTCACTGCTTGTACTGTAACCTCTGGTGTCCTAAAATGCTTCTGCTACTTGTGGCTCCCTGCCTGGGGGACAAAGGTAGCTAGCATGCACTTCATGTTCTGTATGCTGTACAGCTCTGAGACAATCAGAATCCAAGAGCCTGCCAGCAGTTACCATGGTCACTTCTGTCTTTACCAGACTTGATTGATGTTAGCAGGTGACCCCAACACACCATCACTCCCAAACTTCTTAGACCCGTGTGCTCTGATATGTCCAGCCCTCTCCTGCAATGTTCAGAGGAATGAGGTTTGATTGGGATGGCTGGTGGCTCTGTCCACCTCTTTTTCAAGATGATAATTTTTATGCAAAGTATGCCTTGAGACGGATCATTTGAAAACTCAATTTGCTGACCATTATTGTCCTGGTAAAATGTGTGGCAACATGGTATATAGTTATAAAATTCTGCTATATAACATTATTGAGAAATGTTCCAAGATTAGAAAAGCGGCCACAAACCAGTTCTTCAGAGACAAAAGGCAAACTGATGCCTCAACCAGATGTCATCAAAATCTGGGCCATCAACTGGCTTAGTGGCTGTTCTTTGGCAGGGAAAAGGTGTGAGCAAGAAATTTACATATTGGCAAAGAATAAGCTGGAGGTTCCCATCCCCTCAGACTTTGTCTCCTGAACCCCAACTGAAGATGATTCTCAAAGAAGAGGAAAAAGTATAAAGAATGGGGAACAGATGCTGGAATTTATTCTTCCCTTTCTCTCTACCCACAGCATCCATAACACCTGATAAAGAAATAACTTTGGACTGAGGGAGAAATCCTGTCTAAAAGGAGTTCAGTCAGTAAGACTGCTAAAGCATATGGTGAGACTTCTGCTTTGATTTCACTTAGATTGCTAAATTAGGTTTTAGTTGCGCTTGGCCTTTCATTTCTTTGTAACCAATTTTGACTTTTATGCCTCATTACTTGCAATCCCTTAAAAATCTACCTTTCTGTCATTAATAAACCTGTTTTCTTACCTAAACCAGTGTGCATGGATTGAAGTGTTTGGTTAACTATTTGAGAAAACAGGATTTTTGCATATCATTTGCTATTAATGAAATGACAGATTTTATGAGCTTGTTGTCCAGGAGAGGGTCAGGCAGTATAAGATGCACATTTCTGGGGGGAAGTCTGGGACTGGTAATTTGTTGGTGTTGCTCTACAGAGCAATTCAAGAATGACTGGCCATAGCATTAATATTGAATATCTGGGGTTAATTTGCATGCTGGAGGCTATATGTGAGCAGACCAGGAGTGGTTGCTTTCACAACAAAGCAGTATAAAAGGTACTCCAGGTTGGAGAATTGAGGGGACACAGCTGTTCAACAGTCCAGATTCTACCCTGGGCAACGTCACTCTGTTGCCTCCTTTTAAGGAGACACAACCTACCAGCTTGCCACACTAACTGGAGACGACATTCACTTTAGTACAAATGCAGTCCTGTTGGTTTAGATTAATTAGTAAAAAAATATTCTTAACAAAAAATAGGATTCTGAGTTCAGGTATAGGAGAGAGAGTCAGAATGGCTATGAGAAAATAAAAGTGAAAATTCTAGAACTTAATCTAGCAAGGTTTGATTCAAGGCTTTGTTCAAGATAACATTTTCTTTCACACCCAGTCTTCCAGCAATATGGTGGCTAATCTCCTTTCTCAGTGAGGATCTCTTCCAGAGGCTCAAAGATGTTGGTTCTGTTGTCATCTTGGGTGAAAGAGAACTTGGAGTTCTCTGTCCCTTTCTTTTATAGTCTGAAATGGATTCTTCTGAAGGATACCCTCCCACCCACATTATTCAAGCTGTGGGGAAGACGACATAGAGTTTGGTGATTCTTTCTTTCCTTGCTTGTTTGCTGTTTTAACAACTTTTGCCTCGGTGGGGCAGTCTGCATTTGAACATGCCCTAGTGACATCATACAGGGGGAATCCATACATTTACATATAATGTTGCTACATAAATTTCACCATATTATTGACAGCAAGTCTTCACATGGTACCTCAGAGACATATTTTGTACAAAGACTATTATAATAGTGTGCAGGGTCCTTTAATCAGGGAATTAGCTCTCTCTAGTCTATTGCCTTGAGCCCTCAGGCAGGGCAGGGCAATTAATGAGTATAAAAGGTACTTGGTCACAACCACATTTGCAAGATAGCAAAGGCTGAAATGACCGTAGCTTATAGTACAAAAACATGCTTTTCTTAGTGCTATGTCATCAAAATTGGGGTACATTGGAGTTTATTCAGCACCTGTTTAGTTTTGGTGATTTTCTTAGAATGGACATATTAGAACAGAAGACCAACCAAAGCATGTGTGCCAAGGAATACTACTACAAGAGATGGGATGATTTAATTGGGGTTCGTCCTGCTTTGAGCAGGGGGTTGGACTAGATGTGACATCCTGAGGTCCTTTCCAACCCTAATCATCTATGATACAGGGCCAACAATTATGTCAGTGTCAAAACATAGCTTTGGTGGCTTAACAAGATTGCCAGTGATGGACATAAACTGAATATACACCCAAACCACCTTAAGCACCTTGCCAAAGATTGATCTGGATGGTGCTTGATTTGCGAGGCGGCCATGTCACCTTGGGATTTGCTATGACAAAGGTGTTTGTTCAGAACTTTCAAGGCTTATATCTGACAGAGGCAAATTCAAATTCCACTTGGCAGCATTACTTAGCATAGGGCCAGTAGAGTTTAGAAATCTGGTGGGATTTTACGTTAAATTGTCCTATCTGCTGCACGGAGCAAGAAGTCTCATTTTAGCTATAACAACCAAAGTAAGATATCTGTGCAAGATTGTGATAATTCACAGCTGTGGTAAAAATGGCTCAAAACCCGCATAGTGTTTTCACAAGTCTTGAAGAGTGAAACAGTTTAGCATCTTTATTGTGAATCTTTTACTTAGCAACTTTTTATTGCAAAATGGCAACTTTTTTCTCTGGACAGTTTTTGTAATTTGGCTTATGTATAACATGGCTGCAGAAGGGGTGGTCCATCCCTCCTGGTCAGTCTTGGAGGGACGCCACGTCCCCTCTCACTCTCAACCATGTGTGCAACCTTTAAGCAGGGAATTAGCCCTCTCTAGTCTATTGCCTTGAGCCCTCAGGCAGGGCAGGGCAAGCAATGAGTATCACTCATGAGGCCTCCCAGGCCAAGGGGGTGATCACTCCATGGTTGGCATGGCACAGGGGTGAGGGGAACGCTTGCCTCCCAATTCCACTGCATCCCAGCCCAGGGTCCAAACATTCCGCCACTGGATCAGAAGAGCTCCAGCCAAAACTCACTGATAAGTGCTAGGGCTTGAACATAGCTGGACTGAGGTTGGCTATCCTGGGCTACTTCCTCTGCCCCTTTGCCCACATACCTATATCCCTAATTGTTGTCCATCACCTGGTGGTAAATCATGAGGGGCAACCCCAGCAAGCCCTAAGCATCACCAGCATCAAGCAGCTCCCTCAAGTCAGTCATGGGCAGCAGGCAGCTCCGGCAGGCCTTCTAGGCTCCAGCCAGTAGACAGTTCTGGTGGCTGTTCAGCGGAGTAGGGCTCAAGTCCCAGAACTGAGGGAAAGACATCCTCCTTCCCAAACAGCTCCCCCCCAGACTGAGTGATAGGGCCTGCCCTTTTATACTTCCTGTTCCTGCTTTAGCTCTGCCTCTCTGCTGCTGGAGTCATGGGTGTGGCTTACCTAGCTCTGCCTTTCAGGGGTTGAGTGGCAGTCTTGGAGGGAGGCCACGCCCCCTCGCTACAATGGCAAAAATAGCTATCTGGGGACATCTTGCTTGAGCTCAAATCCACAGGTTCTCACAAATAGGTGAACAGAAGCTGAGACTTTTCACATGGATATTGATGAAATGAAAGCTGGCAATTTCTGAGTTCTGACTCCGAAGATAATCAGACAAAGACAGCCAGAGGATGCTACTGATCATACTCCAAGAGGACAATGATGGCCAGGTATGGAAGGGTGAGCCCTGATATGTCTGAGGCTTGGTCTACAGTGTCGAGGAACCCAAACTTAGGGGTCCTTACTTACACATCCGTTGCCCAGTGGATGGTCAAAATTAGCCAGACAGCATGTTAGCAAAGTCAAAGTTTATTCTTTACGTAAAGAAGGTGGTCCGATGGTCAGGGCGACCCTAAGCATACATTTCTTAAAGCTTATATAGTCTTACACAAACAAGTCTTTTACGTAACAATTTTCATGGCAATACTTACTAAAAACTCCTTATCTAAGGAATTCCTTAGTCTCCCAGTTTCAACTCCCCCTATCTAAGTTGCAAGGTCTTTCTCCTCATTCTGTACTTACTGGCGCTTTAGGCTTCAAAACTATCTTATTATTGCTACACATAATAAATTAAACATCTGCTAGAAAGGCGCTTTCCATCTCATGCTTTGTCAACCATTTAGTCAAACTGGTTCCCCTGGAAAAGAGAGAATCCACCTTCTTTTCCCTCAACAACAGTTACCTCCGCGATTCATCAGCAGTCGACGGGTGTTATGCAAAGAACTTGTGTAACTCCTGTTGACTGCTGTGCTTCTCTTCTGCACACTGTCTTCACTACACTGCACTGATGGGAACTGTGTTCCCGTCGAAACAGCGCTATGCCACTTGCGGGGGTGAATTAATAATGTCAATTTCTGAATCGACTGAGTGGGTCTTCACTGATCACTCAGTCGATCCAGATAAGTCAATCTGACAGCAGCGACTTAACAGCCGTCAGCATAGACATAGCCTAAGAGGATAACACACATTGCCTTGGTAGATGTACTGTGCTGCTTTTATTTCCTTGAATAATAGCATCTTACATTTCAGAAGCCAGTAGTATGACGATACAACCAATTCTAGGTCCTTCTTTGCGAAGAGTGACAATAATTTTTTTGTGATGTGAATAGGACAATCATCTGGTAGGAACGTGGCCGAGTCTGCCAACTCATTTCACACAGGCCACTGAACAGTAATTCCTCCATAGAGACAAAGTTGTTGCCATCTAATGAGGATTGGATTCAAACAAGTGGCCAGGAGATGGAACGGTTTGTGTTTCCTTTACTCATCCAACCATTCTACCCCCTGTTTTGTGGATTTAATTAGTATGTCCCACAACCTGTTTGTGGCTGAATAAACCTTTGTAAAATGTGGGCATGCATGGTTAGAAAACAAACATTTTAAAAGAGTACAGTTAGGACAATTTTTTCATATTAGCAGCTCTGATTACTCTAAATGGTGAGTTTCCTTTCATTTTAATTCTCAATATCTAACCTTATTACTATGTTTCCATGAGGTCTGGATGAATGATCCATAAGAACCAATTTATTCAATGTACTTAGCACTTCTTGCTTTGTGTGAAGTGGTGAGACAGGATTAGCTCTTAAATGAGTTTTGTGGTCATTCACTCTTTTTAATTTGGTCACTTAAAGCACAAAGATCATTTTGCTTCCTTCACTGGGTATAGCTAGAACTTCTTAAGTGGGAAAATGGCACTGCCTTTTTGCTAATCCACAAATAAACTCATTTTTACATGATTTGAGTGTTTGTAAATCAAAGAGCAGCATCTCATATTTCAGTGAACAAAAACCAGTCATCTGTATGTTCCTGGAAAAACAGGTACAGAGGGATAGAAATGAGACCAGACTAAATCATGAGTAAGAATTCACAAACATGTTTGCAGATACAATTCTCCCAGTACTCCAGCTCTAGAAGTTCTTATGCATTTTAAAGTAGAACAAATGTAATGAAACAGAAGGAGAAAAGTAAGCGCTCAGAAGTGTTGGTGATAAGAGAATGATGTTCATTCAGCTATGAGCCTGGTAAACTCTTTGTGAAAGATAAGCTACAAAAGAGCACTTTATTTCTATTTACAGAATTAAGAAAGAGGAATCATTAGATACATCACTTGGCTCATAGGCTAGGATTCCGAAGCATGTGTTGGATATACAACAGATAAATACTACTAGCAAAAAGTCTTGTTTATTTTTTAATAATAACTTGTAGTGCTTCAATCTAGGTTAAAATAAGAATGTCACCTGAAATAGAGGAGTCTAAATTCTTATGCACAGGTTCTGTGGATTATTTTTTACAATAATTCTTCTCAGTGTGACATTTGGGGTGTCTATGAACTTAGTGATTATGAGAAATGCCAGATTGATCAACTCAGCACCTGCCAAAGCAGGATACACTTCCTTCTACCATTATGCTTTAGGCCTTGGCCTACAGGGTCCACCACTAGAATTAAGGGAGTAGTTCATTCTACATGACTCAAATGGGCCTATTAATGCCTGTTGTGCTGTAGACATTTGTCTAGTTTCTCATGGACCATTCATTTCACATAGACCATCAGGTAGAGATGGCTTTGAATGACTACCACCTTGCTGGACTCAAACCACTGATTTAGAGCAGAAAGGCTGGTCATAACCCTGGGCTGTCTAGTCACAACAACATAAAATGAAATTCATATTTTTAGTAGGGTGTGGTTTGGTTATAGCCACATAATTGTGCTAGTAGAAGAGAACACTGAGTATCCAGCCCTGCAATGTTGTTGATAACTGAAAACAATGTGGTGATATTTTACTTTATTTTGGCTTGATTCTGTTTTAATTTGTCAGGTGGCATTGAGATATCATCAGATTAGTTTTTATCTTTTAGGTGATACATTGGAGCCAGATTCCACCGCCCTCACCGGGGGAGTAATGCTAGTAAAGATACCAGAATCCGTCCCTTTCTTATTATTAGTTAAGCAATTCTTCTGATCTTTCCTTTCATTCCTTAGAAGTGCCTTCACATTCACCCTGTAAATCTCATGCTGTCACTGCTGCTGTCGTATATGTGAGTGCTTCCCTTTTCTTAGGCTTTCTGCTGCACACATTATTTCATGCTTTGCTATCAAGGCGGCTGAGTTGATTAACAAAGGAAAGAGCAGCTTTAAGTATATCGCCTGGGCTTTTCAGCCAGTAAACAGGTGCTGGCATACACTTCTGTAACTAGTATGTTTGATGCACTCTTCCACTCTCAGGGATTTCATTATCCTCACTAGTGTTGGATATTTAACTGGTTTAATTAAACTCATCCTAAAGGGGGGGGGACTAAAACAGGTTTTCCTACTAAATAAAAATTTCACTCTACTTGGAATAAACCCTTGCCAAGATCCCTTAACCACTATTACCTAACTAATACCTGCTAATGAAAGGTGAGAAGTAGAGATAGTATAGGCATCAATGTTGCAAGAGAGATCAGCTTTTTTCCCTTGCTGTATTTGACCTCATTAAAATCTGGAACTGGCATTTCCTTCTTTGCAATGCCAGAGGTTTGGGAAAGGAGAAACTGATTGAAGTGTGGTGGCCTGACAGTTAAACCTCTCAGTTTATCTTTAAAATTCATGTATTGGTAAGTGTTAAGTTTCTACAAGTGTTCTGTTAATTTTGTATTCTTATTTCATATCGAAGTAACATATAGTCATGGATCAGAACCCCATTGTACTAGGTATTGGACAAAAAGATGACCCCTACTGCTATTACCAAGGCACTCGTTTGCTGGAAAATGCTGATTCATCAAAACTGAAACTTGTCATAAGAAAGGGTCAGGTTTGATGCAACTTTCATCAGGAAGGCTTCTCTGATCCAGGCTATCGGCTATTTTGGAGTGATATTCACTCTCTCTCAGCTGTTGGAACTGTTCCACCATGTATAAATTTAATATTCACTGAGCCAGAGAAAGAGTGGGAGACTCTAACCTAGGGGTGAGGGCACTCACCAGAGATGTGAGATCAGGTTCCAGTCTCTGTTCCAATTAATATTTAATTATTTATGCAAAGGGAAAGGCTCCAACTAGACAGATTGAGAATAGCCACTAGCCTGGGGGTAAACACATTCAGGGGGAATGTGGGAGACCCAGATTCAAATCCCTACTTGCACTCTCTGGTCTTAGTTTCATCCCTATGCAAGACAGAACCCTTGTTGCAATCTCACACTCTTGTAAGATGTGAAACGCATTTCCTGCCCAGTTCCCCAAAGAGCTTACGATCGAAAATTTTTCTTGCCAAATTGGCTGTCACATCAAATCTACTAAATGTTTTTGGAGCAGCACTGTATTCTGTTCTTTAAAGGCTCTCATTCCACTCTCTCACCACTATAGTATCTGAGCACCTTCCACTAATACTTAGAGCACCAAAACTAACATCTTAGTTTTGAATGGCCTTGACCCAAATGCCCACTTTTAGTTGAAACAAATTTTTGCTAATTATCGTATACTTTTACAGCATCCTCACAACACTCTCCTCAACAAGCATTAGTAACTTTTGTTTATAACACTGCAACTTTTTTTTTTCCTGAGAAGGTCTAGAAAAGACAAGTTATTTTAAGAATGCCAGGAATTAGGGTGCCTAACTCAATTATGGATTTTGCTGTCGACTTTTCTCCCCTGACATTCTGACACCACAAGGTGTTACTAGTTCTTTAGCAAAAAAATAAAATAAAATAAAATATTAATTTAATTTAGCTATTGGTTTATAGTTCCTAAGGAGTAGGAGTGATGCTACAACAGAACATGTAAGCTGGCAATAAACCAACATGCCTTAAAGAACAAAGTATTTTGAGAGAGAGAGTGTTCATCCAAGAGTCTTCAGGCATGAATTTGCCAGATTTTAACATGGCCAGACCTACAGAATTTTAGTAAGAAGAATAAAAGGGTTCTACTTATGCTACTCTTCTAATGTGGTGTGACATTTTGATTTCTCTGAAGCCCTTGGAATTATCTATTTCCTACTAAACTCAATACACTCCTCAGCATCCTTGAATGAGCTGATCTTATAGGGCGAGTCCTTAACTCCCTAATTGCTTTCAGGACAGGATCCTTGCCTCATTAATCGACTCTCTTGGAGCTGTGGGTGGGTACATATTTTCTGGACCTCTGACCCTATACACTAGAACTTTGTTTTGTTTTGTTCTCCAGGTTTTAAGTCTGAGCACAAGTGATAGGAATTGAAACATCACCAACTTTGAATAGTCAGATACTCATCTACATAAGAACAGGATTTAGGCTAATGCACATATTCAATGTCCGGACAGAGGAAAACACCAATATTTTACCTATGGTATTTGTATTACTTGCACAGACGTTTTACACATCTTATCATTTTTTACTAAAATGTAATTACATTCACATTAAGAGAAATGCATGCACTCAGCAGGGGAACATACAATTAATTTGATAAGCAGACATTGGGCAAGTCACTCATTCATATACTTCTCAGTTGTCTTACACCAAGGGACTACGCCATTTTAGCTCCAAAACTAATAACCCTCCACCCATCCTTGCTTTTCAAAAAGTATTTATATCACAAGAAGAAATCATGAAACTGACTCTAGATAAATAATTTACACTAAAGGTATACATCCTGTCCCATTTTTAATTTCCTACATTATTTTTTTAATTTCCTCACAACCTCCTCCCCACCCTGCCAGCCTCAGCCCAGTTGTGCATTAGTAAATGGAGAGGGATGGCCATTGTGCTCACTGAACAATAAATATAACTGTTCTTTAGAAATCTGCATCCTGCAATGGTGCTCAGCTCTCTGGCCCTGAGCCAGAAAAGCACTAAGCCCATGTTAAGTCCCATTGAGATCAACAGGACTTAAGCACGTGCTTAAGTGTTTTTCTGGATTAGGACCAGGGAGCTTAGCACCGTTGCAGGATCCAGACTTGCTTAAAGCACATCAGAATGATAATTAGATAATCACCTGAGGAATAATCAAAAAGAAGCAAATAAACATGAATATTGCATTACTGTATGGAGAGCTGTTAATCAAAGGTTCACATCAGAGTGACTCAAGGACTTGTAGACATATACGACAACCCTCTACTGAGTTGTAAAAGGTCAGCCCGCATATTCATATTGATTTCCTCTCCAGGCTGGAGAAGGCCCAAGTATGAGGTGGCAGCTGCAAGATCTGCTCTAAACAGCATGTATATGCATCTCAAAAGTTGGCTAACCGAAGAGTCTGTGAGCAATACTGTTGCTTTTCCCAGTGTTTTGGATAGGGGGTGCAGAGTTTCTTCACTGTGGTAGTACTCCCTGAAGTACTGCATATTTGATGCCAAGCATTTGGCCTAAAACGCCACAACTTTCACTAAATTACATCCATTCTGGGGGTGAATGGGGGAAGAGAATCTTCCATCATGAACCTGTGGAACTGGCAGTTCTACCCAGCAGCACTTTCCAAGGGGCTGGACCAGTCCTGTTCAAACAGTCACAGTTTATAACAGAAAGTAAAAGTTAAGGGTAGCCAGGGAAGAACTATGGGATAGGAAGGCAGCTGTTTCCAACACCTACTCCACAGCTCAGTAGCTGCTGCTCCAGCAGCTCTTCATGACCATTTTTTGCCCCTTGCAAGAGCGTTAGAAGGACTAGGTCAAGAGGAGGGCTAAGTGCCTGATTTAAGTTTCTTAACTGACAGAATTGTTGTCTGTTTAAAGCTGCTCCAGAAGCTGAAAAGTGGGGTAGAAAGACACAGTGGAATTGAGGAACTCAAACTAAAATATGTAAAGGGGAGATCATAATGCAGTATTAAAATAGAGAAATAAAACAACCCCATTTCCTGTGTTTAATACATGCTTCCTATCCCCCTGGAGAACAATATTGATACTAAGTGCACTATCTGTCTCAAGTAGAATTTAAAGGCTTGATTGTATCCATGGGAGGTCTTCAAAAGTTGTGTTTTGCTGGGAGTTATAAGCATGTTTTCCAGGTGAAACATAAAGCTATTGTCACAAAATAAGCAGAATTCTCAGGAGACTATCCTAAAATGCCAGAGAGACAGCATTAAGGGAGGGTTTTCTTAACTAGAATTTCAGGCACATGCAGACCAAAAAGAAAAAAGAAAAATCAACAAAACAATGAAGCCTGCAGTACCAGATATCTAAAAGATCGCATAACTCTTGGCTACTTGGCAGTGTCCCTGAAGAGTATTTAACCCTAACATTTTCATAATCTTTTCTATGTTAAACTCCCAAACCACTCAAGCCAGTTAATCTGGACAGTATCAGTATTAATCCATCCATATGCTCTGAGTACTTTGCAGTTCTTGGAAGCTAGGTTTAAAGTCAGCATATTTATCCAGAACACGGCATGAGTTAAAAGGCCTAATATAAATCACATCTATGCAAATATCTGCACCTGAACTAATTAAACTGAGTAGTGGAACAATAATTATTACAACCCTGAAAAGTTATGATTGTTTACCAGACCAGAAATAACATATAATTCTCCACCATTACCATGATGCTGGGGGGGGAACCCAACAAAGATACTTTGCTTATGCATCAAAACAATTACTCAACTCAGGTATGTAGAAATTTTGTCTCTGAAATACTTACTCCTCCCCCATCACATATTAGGCATTATCCAAATTAGCCATTATTTTCCATTCTACATTTTTACAAGTAGTTGGTGCTAGCATTTTCTACATTCACTACAGTATTAGTATTTTTCAGGAAATGGGCAAGCACAGACATGCAGGACAGTTTGATGGTTAAGGACAACATAGTCCCTTGCTCCTACAAACACTGAAGTATGTATAATTTTACTTATGAGTAATATCTTTGCCTTGAATCATGCCAGCAAATTTGCACATGCTTATTTGCAGGAGGAGTACAGACAGCAGAAATTCTGTTTGTTTTTCTATAAGGCTTTCCTTAAATAAAGTAACTGAAAAAATTATTTAAAAGTCGTTAGTTCTCTCTTCACCCTGACCATCTGTTCAGATTGCAACATTCAGTAAAGGAAACATATAGTTTCAGTGAGGTGCTTTGATAATCATTTTTAAAATATTCTGTAAGGCCTGGTCTACACTGACCACATAGGTCGATGTGATGCGGCTTATATCAACCACATAAAGTATGCGTCTCCACTGGCAAGTTAATTCTGCTTACCTAAATTGCGGTAAAATTTGACTTAATAAAACCACTTTCACAAGTGGCATAGTGCTGAAGTTGAATTATGTGGGTTGAACAAGAGTCAGTGTAGGCAAAGCGCAATGTAAATCGATGTCATTGGCCTTGGGGAGGTATCCCATAATTCTCCATTGTGACCGCTCTGGACATTCACATTTTGCTGCACTGTGGCCACGTGGACAAGAAACAGCCCCTTCCCTGAAGCCCCGGGAAAGTTTGAATTCCCATTTCATGTTTGGTCAGCATGGAAAGAGCTTTGTAGCTGACTGCATGCCCCAAACATATTCCAGCATGGAGTTGACCTGAGCCAGTGGTGGGAGAGAAAGTGAAAGGAAAGTATAAAATAATAAGAAGAGTGGTCCCCATGACCTGATATTCAGGATTATTTATAATAAATCATCAAGTCAGCTCCCTGAGAAGAAGTCCAGAAGACCTGTACTCTCTAATTAACTCTCCTGGTATACTAGAGGAGCAACATACCACAGCAATTGTAACTACTATCCCAGAACAGAGAATCAGGATAGGCCACTTGGAGTGTGGTTAATAAAAGAGATATCAATGTTTCCATTTGTAATCTGCAGAGCAGCACTGTGTGGGGGAATTTTGGGGTTGGTCTGAACTGAAATACACAAGATTTAATTGACAGGACATTGCCTGGCTTATTCAAGATCCTTTCTCTTACAAAAATTATGATTGTCCTTACTGCTCATTCATTCCTTTAGTAGAAATATAAAGCCAAATGGTTAAAAAGAGGCCTTGGACCCAGGCACAGAAGTTCATGCCCAGTTACCACAGCTGTGTATGTGAATTATTTAACTAAGTGTCCAATTGCTGGTTAGATGCCTAAATAACTATTTCCATGGTCAATTCTCATCTTTTCAGATTGTGTGATAGTGTCGCTGTAGTAATTAATAATGTGTATTTGGATAGGACTTCACCATGCAAGACGCTAAGCACCGTAGCCCTGATACATCAGAACACTTAAGCACATATGTTAGGCACCCTCAAGCACACTCACTGACATTTAAAAACTGAAAGTTCAATACTACTGAAGAAAATAGAAAGGAACAAGCCAGCAAGTCAAGTACACTTAGGCAGGCCAAAAGAATTTGAAGAGCAACTAGCCAAAGACCCAAAAATAACACACTTTTCTTTTTAAGTGCATCAGAAGCAGGAAGCCTGCCAAACAGCGAGCAGGGCCACTGGATGATTGAGGTGCTGAAAGAGCACTCAAGGAAGATAAGGCCATTGCCAAGAAGCTAAATGAATTCTTTGCATTGGTCTTTACTGCAGAGGATGTGAGGAAGATTTCTGAACTTGAGCCATTCTTCATAGGTGACAGATCTGAGGAACTGTACCAGCCTAGGTGTCAAAAGAGGAGGTGTTGGAATAAACTGATAAATTAAACAGCACTAAGTCACCAGGACCAGATGGTATTCACTGAAGAATTCAGAAGGAACTCAGATATGAAATTGCAGAACTACTAACTGTGGTATGTAGCCTATCATTTAAATCAGCTTCTGCACTAGATGATTGAAGGATAGCTAATAGGATGTCAATTTTTACTCTGAAAGAACCTAGTGTGTTTATTTGTCCTATTAACTAGAATAGTGGTTCTCAAACATATATGATTGTGTCCCCCCTTCTTTGTGTCAGTAGTAGTTTACACCCCACTGCTGTCCAGCCAACAGTCATCACTTTCCAGCCACCCAGCTCTGAAGACAGAGTGGTGAGCAGGGGTGCCACCTTCAGAACTGGGTGCCCAGCCAGCAACCTCAGTTCTCCAGCTGGCCAGCTCTGAATATGTGCAGTAAGTTTTTCCCCTAAAGCTTCTTATGTCTCCCAGAATGCATTCCATGCCCTCAGTGTGTGTGCCTTCCAGTTTGAGAACCTCTGAGCTAGACGTCATGGAGGAAGACATAAGACTGAACGTTGGTGGCAGCAGTCCAGGCAGATAAGGTAAAGTGGCACGCAGAATAGCTGCAAAGAAAAACACCAGGAATGTAGCATTTCCAAACTCCCTGTACATTGTCAAACTAGGGTCCATGTTTCCATTTCCAAAATTAGGCAGAAATACTTGCTGCAAATATCTAGTCAAAAGCAATTAATAATAATAATGCTCTGTAACCACCAAATAAAGCATTTCAAATTTCCAACTATAAACTGGCAATGGTTTTACATGTCAATTAGGAGTTTTCTGTCAACAGTCAATGTTCAGTGATGGTGAATACCAAGTAGGTCTAATGCATGCAAATTAAACAGATCTTCCTAAAATTATTCTTAACATTCTTCCCAGCTTTTTCTTGTCATTCCCTTCCAACTGCCAGATGGAGTGGTATAGATCGCTCTGCAAAAGAGGTGGTATGCAGCACACACTTTATTTTGCCCTTGGAAAAGTGTGAACATTACCAGGAGTTTGCCAAGGATATTGGATAAATAAGTGAGGTGAGGAGAGAGAAAAATAGCACGGCAATAGGGCAGGAATCATACAAGCGTTGGCTGAACCAGATCATGTACTAACTGTGTAATTGATATTTGACCTTGTGAAAATGTAAGTCACCTCTCAAGAAAGTGGAAATGTGGTGCAAGAAGTCAAAAAGAATTCCTATGGGGAAAAGAGAAGCACTATTAAAAAACAAAAACAAATAAAACCCCAAACCTCTGTGACCTGTCTGTGCCCAGAGTAGCCAACTGATAATGCCAGTGTCAGGGCAGTAGCAAAATCACATTAAAAAACAATATAGAAAGTAAACTATTCCTTCCATTGGGTTCCCCACTGCAGGCCAGTGTTGAAGTCCCCAAGCCCCCCTCTTTCTCTAGTGGCTTCTTAAGCTGACTAGGCAGGTTTCCAGGGTATGGTAGTTTGATTGGCTTTGCAGTGGGCTCCTTGAACCACTCCTCTTCCCTCAATGGAGAGACCCACAACCCATTCCTTCTCCCTGCAAGTGTGTATCCCTTGTTGCCAAGGGAGATCCACAACAGCTTGTGCCTTTTCCCTGGTCTCATGCTTACTGGGAGAATGGTAGCTCTTGTATTCATAGAATCATAGAATATTAGAGTTGGAAGGATCTCAGGAGGTCATCTAGTCCAACCCCCTGCTCAAAACAGGACTAACCTCAGCTAAATAATCCCAGACAGGGCTTTCTCAAGCCGCAGCTTAAAAACCTCTAAAGATGGAGATTCCACCACCTCCCTAGGTAACCCATTGCAGTGCTTCACCACCCTCCTAGTGAAAAACTTTTCCTAATGTCCAACCTAGAAACCTCCCCCACTGCAACTTGAGACCATTGCTCCTTGTTCTGTCATTTACTACCATTGAGAACAGCCTAGCTCCATCCTCCCTGGAACCCCTTTCAGGTAGTTAAAGGCTGCTATCAACTCCCCCCTTATTCTTCTCTTTTGCATACTAAACAAACATAGTTCCCTCAGCCTCTCCTCATAAGTCTTGTGCTCCAGCTCCCTAATCATTTTTGTTGCCCTCCACTGGACTCTCTCCAACTTCTCCACATCTTTTTTGTAGTGGGGGGGCCCAAAACTGGACACAATACTCCAAATGTGGCCTCACCAATGCTGAATAGAGGGGAATAATCACTTCCTGTGATCTGCTGACAATGCTTCTCTAATGCAGCCCAATATGCCATTAGCCTTCTTGGCAACCAGGGCACCCTGCTGATTCATATCCAGCTTCTTATCCACTGTAACTGCCAGGTTTTTTTCTGCAGAACTGCTGCCTAACTTGTTGGTCCCCAGTCTGTAGCTGTGGATGGGATTCTTCCGTCCTAAGTGCAGGACTCTGCACTTGTCCTTGTTGAACCTCATCAGATTTCTTTTGGCCTAATCCTCCAATTTGTCTAGGTCCTTCTGTGTCCTATCCCTACTTTGCAGGGTATCTACCACTCCCCCAGCTTAGTGTCATCTGCAAACATGCTGAGGGTGCAATCTACCCCATCCTCCAGATAATTAATGGAGATGTTGAACAAAACCAACCCCTGGGGCACTCTGCTTGTGACCAGCTGCCAGCTAGACATGGAGCCATTGATCACTGCCCATTGAGCCCCCTTTCCCAGAAAGCATTGCTGCTCAGGCTACAACTCCCCTCAGTCCTGGGAACTGCCATTGCCATGTAGGCTGAAATCAGAAAGAGGGTCAGGGATGAACTTTGAACCCTTTTTAAAAGGACCAAATCACCCTCTGACACCAACCATTGACCCAACAGGGGATGGCTCCCCACATGGGTTGAAGAATGTACTAAAGCCCTGGGGCTGGAGTAGCAGTAGGAAGTGACCATTGCTGATCTGTCCTGTGTGAAAGGATTCCTGCTGAACCCTGGTGCCCACTCCTTTTAAGACTCAGGTGTGGGAACAAAAGTAAGGGTTTTCTGCCATTCCTTTTAAGTTTCCCGGCTGTGCTCTGGTTCCACAGCTGTCAATACTGTCAAGGTCCATATTGTTAAAAATGGCAAAAATATTAGCTGGAGTCCTGATAACTTCCCCCGTGCTCCTTCAAATATAAAATCAAACACAGACTACAGCCTACAAAACCATCCATTACTATTGATCTGTATAACTTGGCTCTGAGTCAAACCATCAAAGGAAGAGTGGACGAAAGTGCAGGTCCTGATTCTTCACATAGAGGAACTTTTTATATTGAGATAATATGAAACATTAAAAGTCTGTCTTAAATGTTGTAAGATGCTGCTTCATTTCTTTTGAACCCATAATAGTCACACACCAGACAATTGGCTTGCCTGTGGAAGAAGCCTCTGCATCTCATGAGAGCAGCTTTCATTTCTATCTTTGGCTCAATTGTGCCTTTTTAGGTCCTGGCCCACATTGGGGATGGTGCAGAATTGCATCACCTCAGCGGGATCTCTAGTAGTCACTGATCCTAGCAAAAGGTTGGGTTCCCCTAAGGAGAAGAAGCTGAGGTACATCACTCCGCAGTGACAACGAATACAGCATTAACCATTTCCCAGCTTTTTCAGAGAGCCAGATAGAGCAGGATGTATTTGTGAGTGCTGAATTACTAACTCAAATGTCCATGATGCACACTGAGCTATATCCATGGGCCCACCAAGCAACATGCAGTGCGAGAGCCTGGGTGCGCATTAGGGACAGGGGAGAGAAAGATGTCTCTAAGACACCTTTCCACTTCTCTGTTCCTGGACAGAATGAAGGTTAAGTCAGCCCCATCAGAATTTAAAGCAGACCTTAGAATGCTCTAAATTATTATGATAGCTAGAATAAGGCTCTAAGGACCATTCCACCAGTAGGGGATTTCTGGAATGTTTCCTGCTCTGGCTATGTCTCCTTCTACTCACAACCTATCAAGGAATGCCCCTACACATAAGTGGGGGTGTGCAGAATGGACTTAACTGGCCTTATGTCACCTGGGGTTTGCTCTGTATCAGGAGAAACCCAGCTCTTGTGTCTGGGCAGCTTTGTGTTACAATAGCACAAAGGGGTAGGAGCTAGGGGCCAGGATCTGGACCAATCTGAGGATGGAACAGAGGTTAAGGATAACCTAGGGATGGCCCAATATCTAAATAAGTACTTTGCCTCGGTCTTTAATAA